>APFE030321597.1:0-22769 GCA_000404065.3 Pinus taeda
CCCCGAACCCCATAAAGTGGGGTTACGGGTACCCCTCAAACCCCCTGTTAACTATGTGGAAAGAATATAACACAACCCAACAAGGAGGACGTCTGAAGATAAACAATAATATCCACGTACCACGGATCGAGGGTGCTAATCAAAAATAGAGACTCGTCCGGAATATGGTCCTTTGATCGAGAGGGCACAGTCGTAGATGGTAGGGAGCAGAGCAACTTAGCAAAAATGAGGGATTTCTTAGAATCGGCTTTAGTGAATTCCAATTCAAACTCTTGAAGGATGACAATCCATTTTGAGTATTTTCCCCCCATTAATTGACATGACAAGATGTACGTCATTGGGTTGCAATCAGAAATCACCGTTGTGGTGTGCAACAATATATAGTGACGGAAACGTTGGATGGCATGAATGGCAGCCAAGGCATGATGATCAGACCAGGGGGGTTCCTCAAAAGACATAGTCTCAATAATCACTTCATCCGCAGGAAAAACTTCCTTTAATGGATCCGAAGAAGCGCCATCTCTGAGCCAAGGGGATTGAACGTATGATTCGAGATCCCTACACGAAGGAGTAGGTTCAGAAACAGAAGTCGATGCAGAAACAATTTCGACGTAGTTGAGCTCGGCAAGACTCAACGGCATAACATCACCCCAAGATTCTATTTGATTAGTGGGGGGAAGAGCCTACGGATCAGAACAAACAGAAATCATATTGACGAGAGCGATGTTTGGAGGTGGGAGTAAAAAAATTCCCATGAGGGCAGGATCTTTAAAGAGTCCAGCACCCACACTCTCATATGGAACGGAGGTATGGTCCACAAAAGGCACGTTGCCATCAGAAGAAGAGGAGGCGAAGAAGGACAGCTAGTCTACGGTGACAATCTTCCCTTGATGGGGAAAACGAAGAACAAGAAATAGAGATGAGGCCACGGCTCACATGGAATAGGTCCAACTTCGTCCTAAAAGGAGGTTGTAAGTCAAATTGGCATCGACAACTTCGACCTCCACTTCGACCGTCTTCCCTTCCAGAGTAATAGGCAGACGTGGGAGGATACTGTAAGGGTGAGAATCTCTCCCATCGAAGGCTTCCAAGGTATTGGGAGACTAGCTCAAGGTTGGAGAACTAATAGCCTTCCAGCAAGTAACAAACATAATGCAAGTAGAAGCACCTTCATCAATAATAGTTTGGAGAATAGTCTTAGAATTGATGATGACTTGAATAAGAAAGGCTATTTGGTATATGACTTTTCAAATCAAGAGTGATCAATTCCACCAATGGCCAATAGCAATGACTTCCTCTACGAGGGATAGCTCTGGAGGACCTCTAATGCGAACATAGCTGAAGGAGCTTGGGCTAAGTCCTTAATGATGCTATAATTCTGAGCAGCATGAGCACTCCTTTAGGATCAGGTCGAATAGCCGTCTCAGTACTAGGTCACTCAATATGGAGTGGAACCGAACTGGACAGAGAAACACTAGAGGGGACCTCAGTTTCCTTCCCTGCGAGGGAAGGATATTCTTTTGACCATGTACTAATATGTACCGGAATTGTCCCAACCATAAAAACTTGAGAGCCAAATGGGGAAGAGGATTGAGATGGATCAGCCACCATTTGAGTTTGTTGTGAGGGAAAAGGCTCTTTGAGCACAGTAGAGTCCCAGGGGCACCTTTTAACAAACTACTAACTTCAGATCATCTCAGACAATCTTTAGTATAGTGATCCTCATTGCAAATAAGACAAAGATACTTAGGTTTGTGTTTGGCACCTTCCTCAACCGGAGGCTTAGGAGGATCCTACTTTGGTTGATCGGCTTTATTCTTTCCTTTTCCCTTCTTCTTACCTTTCGAGGATTTATCCGCCACGATGGACTGAACGGCGTTAACCTTGGAAGTTTTACCAGCATTAGACAAAGCTTGGGAAGAATTTTCATTTGGAACATTAGATTTTTGCTTCGCAGGGTTGGCAGGAGCTTTTCGAGAGGACACATTCACGAAACCTATGATACCATCAACAGATGGTGTTGACAGGGCTTGGGAAGTTTCGGGTCATGGAGCATCTGGAAAAATATCATATAACGTACCAAACTGGGAGTAAACCAAGTCAAGGTACTGAGCACGCACAATGGCCTGCTCTTCAGTTACACATGCCCCCATAGCAATGTCCTGGACTTGTAAACCAGTCAGTCAGAAAGCTGGTTGGGGATCCAGAACATAATTAAGCGACGATGCCACCTCCATTCATGAATGTGATCAGAGATATGCATAGCCGTGTTCTGTTTCAAAGATGTTAGGAGGTGTGTGCCCGTTTCATATCGAATTGGCAACTGAAAATGAGTTAAAAATTCCATAGCCAACGAGTTAAAGTCTTGAAAAGTTCCATGAGCTAACTCGATGTGCCATTTTGCAATGGAGCCAGTGAGAGTCCGTTGAAATAGGCATAGCCAAATCAAATCATCAAGCCATGAATTCGATGAACACCATAGGTGATAGGTCATGACATGAGCTTGGGGATATTCTCCAGCTTTACCCTCAAATTTGGGACAATCACTAGGGATCTTAGTTGGAACCGGTGGCCAATACGAATTATGAAGAATAGGATCATTAGTCAGTTTGGACATGTCTAGTAATTCCAATGTCACCAAAAAGGGTAATTGAGGGTTGAAGGACATCTAAGGCTGCAGATAAGAAACAACACTAGAGTTCCACCCACTTCCTGATTGCCCCCATTGATTTTGTCCAGACGGATTTGGCCCGTAGGGATTTTTTCCATAGGGGTTATAGCTATAACTAGATGGTTGGCCTTGGATTTGACCCCTTGCATTCCACTAATTACCAAGTTGACCCACAGGAGCAACATATGGCTGCTGAAAATTCTGATAAGGATTTACCTGTGGTTGTTGATAAATCTGGTATGGGGCAAATTGAGTTTTCCCTTGGGGCTGCTAAAAACTATAAAGCGGTTGGGCTCCAAACTGGGCCTGTGAGCGAGGCTGCGCTTGATAAACAGGTTGGTTTTGGGGCCCAACTTGAGTTTGAAGACCAGATTGGGTTGGAGCCCAGTCTGAGGCTGAAAACCAGGTGGGATTTGAGAAACAATAAGCATTTGAGCACCCGGTCGAGCAGTCCCAGATGGATGTCCTTGGGAGAGTTGAGGCTGAGCCATTTGGCCAAAAGGAGGTCCTAGTTGAGATTGAGGTTGACCCATTTGCCCAAAAGGTTGAACTTGCTAGGTAGTGGGTTGACCTTGCACAACCGAGGGTTTCCCTGACTAACCAGATGGCTGAGCAGACTAGACAGTTGGTTGGCCTGGTTGGATTTGAGGTTGACCAACTTACCCAGATGGTTGACTAGGATCGACGGTGGGCTAGCCTTGCTAAACGTAAGGCTGACCAACTTGCCCAGAACGGTGGCCTTGCTGGAGATCGGGTTGACCTTGTTGTATATAAGGTTGTCCCAGATTATCGAAAGGTTGGCCAAAGTAGTTAAAAGATGAACCACCAAAGGCCAAAGGTTGTCCCTAGAAGGGTTGTCCTTGTGGGCCACCAGGTTGCCCCGGATAAGGCTGTCCATAGTATGGTTGTCCATGAGACAGCTGCCCGTAAGACGGTTAACCTTGAAAGGGTGGTCCTTGAAAATTCAAAGGTTGCTCTTGGCCACCATGGTAAGTGGTGGTACCCTAGGAAACAGATAATGGAATGAATACCTCAACCGCAGGTTGAGATGGCATAGGTCCGGGGTGATAAATATGAGCTCCTTGAGAATCATAACAATGAAACAAATTTTGTGGATCCGGATTCTAAAGAGCTTTAAGATATTGATCATATGCCCCCCCTGCTGGAATGGAACCAGAAGAAGGTGAGGCACTAAGTGTAGGATTAACAACTCCCGCCATAAGACGGTTGACCTTGATAGGGTGGTCCTTGAAAATTCAAAGGTTGCTCTTGGCCACCATGGTAAGTGGTGGTACCCCAGGCAACAGATAATGGAATGAAGACCTCAACCACAGGTTGAGATGGCATAGGTCGAGGGTGATAAATATGAGCTCCTCGAGAATCATAATAATGAAACGAATTTTGTGGATTCGGATTCTAAAGAGCTTTAAGATATTGATCATATGCCCCCCCTGCTGGAATGGAACCAGAAGAAGGTGGGGCATAAGTGTAGGATTAACAACTCCTGCCATTGGACCACTATTTGCAGGACTAGCTATCTATCAAACTCAAAAGGAATAGCAGCACTGCCTAACCAAAAGAACTAGTAGATCATAGAAAAGGCGAGTGCTTTAATAGGAGAAGGAGTCTCCATGAAATGTGGAAGGAGGAGCTCATCCTCAAGGAAGGTAGCACAAATGACGGAACTACCATACCAGGAGGGGAAAGGCGACCCAATCTATTCCAACAACCAGGTCTGGAGACATCTAGAAGGCCAACTGTTGAAATGAATTCACCCAATCTGGATCGACGTGGGCCTCAAACCAATTCTTTGCGATGACGTCGCGAGGATACTATAACTTCACGTCGGGTCTAGAAATCTAGCCGTCACGAGAAACAGATGTACACATATGAAAATGTCACGATGAGACTGTTATGGACATGGGAAAATTGCATATATTAAGGCTTTACTCGCGATGAGGCAGAAACTTAGGGAATGAGGGTGAATTTGAGTAGCAGAGAGCATTTGCTTAATCTCCTTTATCATTGGGAGGATATGAACATGCTTATTTGACACATGACACAGTAGAAGGACTGAAATGAGGATAATGACAAATTACTATGTAACAAGGCCAAAGCAACTGCATCGTTATACCCCTGAAATTTTTGGAGAAAAGCTCTCCATCCCTTCTCTTCAATGATCGCCTTACAAGGCTAATATTCAAGGGTCCACAAGAACTAGCAAAATGTCAACTCGTGCTTATCTACTCCCATGGTGAAATTCTGAGTGCTCCTGTAGAATGCACTGGCTTAGATGAGTGATCAACTGAACCAACAAACCAGCTCTCTTATATAAAATGTCACTCCACTATTAGCACCCAATTGAATTACTAGACACCTCTATGGTGAGAATGATTTGTATGGAGTGACTATGAATAAATAAGAATGGTGCAACAATTAAAAATTGAGAAGGGAACATGCATCTAATAATTACGGCATCAACAATTAAAAATGAGGGAATGGAACATGTATTTCATAATGGAGTCACGCACATCAAGTGAAATAATGCGTTGGACGCCTTCTAGAGTGAGAGGTGTCAATCAGTCATCATTACACATCATACCTATGATCAAAAGCCAACAAAGGACCATTGATCTGGAATAGGCTCAGCGTCAATCTCCACCAAAGACTGCTCGTCTCAATCATACCAACACCTGTGCGTATCTGAGGAATAATACCCTACGTCCAGCCACGGATCGGTGCATGTCGTGCCCATCAACAAAAATCACGCTCGAATTATGATTATACGTGCGAAAAAGGTAGGGATCATAATCAGGAGGAAGCCGAAATGAAAGATGGTTTAATCAAATATAGGAATATGTTAGGAAGTGGGGGTGAAAATAGGAATAGAGCTCAGATTTTTAGGAAATTAGGTAAAATACAATTACATTTAGTGAGCATTAGAACTATCTGAGACCAAATTAGGTAAGTTAAGTGCAATACATGTGTCAATGTATTGATATTGGGTATATAAGATAGTGCGAACACCTTCTAGATCCATCGATTGAACATGTTTCCTCATTGTGCAGAGAACAACAATTTTTGTAGTGAACTGAGAGATCCAATCATCTGAGAAGACTTCTTAGTGCTTTAGCAATAGATTTTACATAAATTTTTTAGAGACTGTTATGTTTTAAGAAGTTGATGATGTTGTTGTCAAGATTAGCACTTGAACATTCATATTATTACAAATATTGTAGAATATTGAAACAAACTGATTCTCAGGAAAGATCTAGCCCAACATTAAGTACTTGAGAACAAAGCTAGTTAAACATAGGAAATAGAACACAGATATGTAACTCTCTTGACAAATTGGCAACAAAACTGTTGTGGGATAGCAATACAACCTTGTTTATCATCTCATGGTTTTTGACGAGGCCTGAGATGACAACTGCCTAGGGAATTTCTTATTTAGGGAGTTGGAAATGTCTGGAAAGAGAGCTTGAAGGGGGCTTCTTTTCCATAATTATTCCCCCGCGCCGGAAACGAATAATTCAATGCCCAAAGGATCCCTAAACTACCACTACTTTATTGTTTTAGCAATCCTAAAGTAGTTAGTGCTTGAGGCATTCATGTTTAGAGAGTTTGAATTGCCCATAGTAGACTCTAGGGGGTTTCCTTTCCGTAAACATTTCCTTGAGTCCGGAAAAGAACAATTCTATACTCAAGGAATCCCTAGACTAATTCCTCCTTTATTCTACATGGGCCGTGGGGAGAACCACCTGTAGATATGAAAAATAACAGCCCACAAGTTTATATATATATATATATATATATATTATATATATATATATATATAATATATATATATATATATATATATATAATATATATATATATATATATTATATATATATAATATATATATATATATATATATATATATATATATAATATATTATATATAAACATATATATATTATATATATAAAGTAAATATAAAGAAATTAATCAACTGAACTAGTAAGGGGCTGGTCATTTGCATGAATCAGCTCCAACCCTGGATCCTTTCATATTTATTGCAAAAACTGATCACGTGAAAGTGGTTTGTGATAAACTTTAAGTCGATGCCCGTTTACTACAAAAAAAGTCTTATCATCATCGATAGTACAAATACAAACTGAAACGTTATAAAAAACTTTAGTTACTTCATACGGTCCTAACCATCTAGTAGAAAATTTACCTTTAAAATGTTTAAACTTACTATCATATAACAAGGCCCAGTCACCTGGGTGAAATTCTTTCTTCTTGATAAATTTGTTAGGCCATCGAGCTCTTTAGTTCTGCACCAATGCAGTTTTGTGGTAGGCGTCTTGCCAGATTTCGTCAAGTTCATTCAATTGCATCAGCCTCTACTCTTGAGCTTCATTTAGATTCATGCCCAACTAGGTGGCAGTCCTAAATTTTTTTTCTTGGAACTCAATCGGCAAGAGCACTTTTTTACCATAGACTAACTCATAAGGTGTGTATCCTATCACATTTATCCAAGTGATCTGGTAAGCCCATAGTGCCTCCAGTAACTTATTCGCCCAATCCATATGATGCAGTTGAATATTTTTGTGAGGATGGATTCTAAAACTTTATTCATGCACTCCACTTGCCCGTTCGCTTGGGTATGGTAAGGAGTCAATTTGTGATGCTTAATTTTATACTGCTTCGTGAGTGCCTTGGCCAACTTTGATCTAAATTGTGTACCCTGATCTTTGACGATTTCACGAGGCACACCGAATCTTGTAAAGGTGTCCTCAAACAAAAATTATACTACTACCTTTTTAGTGGCAGCATACAATGCTTTAGCCTCCACCCACTCGGTGACATAGTCAGTGCACACCAAGATATATTTTTTCTTCTTTAACATTGGGGAGATGGGCCCTATGAAGTCCAATGCCCACTTCTCAAAAGGTTCAATGGTGATTTGTGGTTGAAGAGGCATTTCATCGGAGGCAACGGGTCTCCCCATATGTTGGAAAGCATCACAACTTAAAACAAACTTCTTGGCATCTTTAAAAAGTGTAGGCCAATTGTTGGGAGAAGGATCCCCCAAGGGCAGTTTTGGGGCTAAAAGCCCATGTTTAAGTCAAGTTTTTGTAATATTATTGTAAAGACAACATTTTTCGATCGCGAAGTGTGAAGGTATTATGTGTCACAAAGGTTAGTCTGCCCTTAGTTTTGTAAAGTAAAGTCAGTTGTAAGAGATATACCCATGTTCCTCAGACCATGGGATTGTATAAAAAGAGCTAAGCTCTAAGTAGTTAGAATCATGGAAGAAGTAAGAGATTCATAGCTTTAGAGAAAGAAGTCTAAGTCTTGGGTTGTAGCATAGGTAGAGGCTCTGTAGCTGAGTGCGCAAAGGCCTAGGGTAGAAGTTCGCAACTGAGTGCACGGACCACTGCAGCTGTGTGCACAGTGTGAATAGAGTCTGTAACACTTGAAAGATATTAATAAAAGGAGTTAGTCTACAATTTTTGTGTATTTGTGTTGTTCATGGGTTTGGATATTTTGTGTATGAATTTCCTTTGTTATTCTTCTATGTTGCGTGAATGAATATAGTTACATTGAATAATTAAATGTTATTACGAATATCTGATTATGCCGTGACAAACTTGAGTATTCAGAAAAATAAGAAAATCACTTAGAGTAATTGAGGAATATGCATGGCGCGTTGTCATAGCAGTGTGAAAGTACCTAAGCCCCAAGTTAGGCCTGCGCAAAGGTTGATCATATACTTTCGTGAAGGTATCTAAGGTCATAATAGAGGGTCTATCTTACAAGCCCTAGAGCGAGATCACCTGCACGAAGGCAGGGTTAGAAGAGATCAAAAGACATCACAACCATCTCAGGGTGTGGAAACTTGGTTCCAACATCCCCCTGTACTACTTCGAGTGAGATTTTGGTCATCACTTCGTGCGCTAATGCCAAAAGGGCCAGTAGTGTAGGGATTTGTTTGGCTAAATAACATTAATCCTGGGTCAGGCCCCCTCAAGCCAAAAAATGGTTCCATTGCTGAGACCGGAATATGCATAAGAGATGTGTGATGTCGTATCACTAGAATTCAACTAAGAAGGAGATTGGAGACTGGTTGGATAGAAAGATCCACGAAATCGCAACACAGGAGAAAAGAAACCCGCGAATGACAAAGGACGATGGTTGGACCGGTACCTGTATATAGAGATACACGAGATCTTTTTCTGCTCTTTCCCTAATGAGCTATAAGAGTGAATCGTGAAGCTAGCAGATAGCCAAAGAAGGTGGAAACTTGACAGTCCTATTGTGTGGACCCCAGAGCTAGTGCAAAGGTTGGAAGCATCGGAGGATAATATCGCATGTGTTGTTGATCATTGGCTCGATTGCGTCATAGGAGGATTTGTGATTGAATTCACAATCGACACCTCAGTCAGCTATAGTGAGGCAGAGTGACGCTTTTTCAAAGGACTATGAGGTAAGTATGTAAAATCTTTGAATACTTGGATTAAAATTCTATTGTGTGAAAAATGGGTTATGCAACTACCTTGATGTTCGGGACTACATGAAGCGGAAAAACTTACAGTAATGAAGGAAAAAAGGGTCCAAAGTATAGCCCCCTGATTTCACCTCCGTGAAGAGACAAAGAAGGGATAGTGAAGGTTTCTCCGTGAAGTGCTAATCATTTAATAAGAAAAGGATTCCCACGAATACCACCTCCACCCACACCACCTCTGACTTCACCACCATTGCCTCCAACTTCACCCGTACCACCTCCACCTCCACCGAGGTTCAGTATGGAAAATGCAGTGAAGTTTCCTTTATTCAAAGGCTTGGAAAACGAGGAACCAGACCAATTTTGGTTCATTGTGAGGGTTGTATTGCAAGTTGAAGGTGTTACAGATTCTCTTATAAAGAAGGCGATACTGGTTAGTGCTTTGCAATATCGTACGTTAACCTAGTATATTAAGTACTCTAACGATAAACAGAATGTTAGAGTAGCAGACATCGAGGCAGCACTAAATAGGGAATTTAACAGGCCTAAATCTGACTCACAGTCAATTGTGAGATTCAAATAGATTGTGATGCGACCAGGCGAGACACCATGGGAACTAGATCAGAGGTTAAAATGTACAATTTGCGAAGCCAACATGAATTTGATAGATGGAGAGCAATGCGAGTGGTTTATGGCTTCACTACTACTGCACTTAAGGAGTCTGTTGTCGCAGAAAAAGATAACAACTCAGGTAGAGGCCTTGGAGATTGCCATGAGACTACATGAGACCTTGATGCAAGATCCTAATATAGGAGTTCAGTAGATCCATGCGCAACTGAAGAATCTGTGCCTTGAGATGCAAAACATGAAGCAGGACATGACAGTTCATCTAGAGGTATGTGAGGAGGTATGGTGCTTGAAATGTAAGAGTCAGGGTCATGAAAAATACCATTGCCTGATCTTTGAAAATTACATTGCAGGAATATGATCGATGCCTTTAAGGCTGGAAGCTCAAGAAAGACCTAGCGCGGGGCCTGCATTATGGTTCGCTATCTATCAGTGAGCTGAAAAACATGCCACGTATAACTGTCACTTGCTACAGAAGTATATACAAGCATCGCAACAGTTATTCTGCAACTTTTGTAGGTTGGTAGGACATGACGAGTGTACTTGCAGGAGATATGAATTGATGATGGATAGAACTCCTGCCTATAGGGTTCAGGTCGAAAAGCATCCCCTTAACCAGAATGCAGGGATGTCGCGGAAAGGATTTCAGGGGCGCAGACAAGGCCGAGGGGGAGGAGGACCTGGTAGAGGTCGAGGACAGTTGATTTTCTACAATTACGGAGGACCAGGACACTATGCTTGCGATTTCACTAATCCAACGCATCCGTCATGCAAGTATTGCACGTTGTTTTATCATGAAATAGAAGATTGTCCTACGTTGATAGCTAGGATACATGACAAAGGGGTGCTACCACCCCCGCCGATCAGAACCTGTAGATCATGAGATCTGAGCTGTGCGAGGAAGATCCAAATGTAAATATAGTACTCAGAAGTGGAATTGCGACTGGAGATGACAAGGGGAAATAACCACAAGATAGTACATGGGTTCGAAAAGCCCCGATGAAAGAGGCTGAGTTAGATTTGGAGTGCGCTCATGAAACTTTCATGGAAGCTAAGAAGAGCTTCGATAAAGCCTCCACCTTAAGAAGCAAGGATAAGCCTGAGCCATAGATGGAACTCTCTATGCTCACAACTTTCTTGGAAACCTGTATGAAGTTACTGCATGATATTAAGGCTGTGAAAGGGTTACAAAAACTCATCAATAGATGCGTTGGAACCATGCAAGGTGAGCCACACGTAGTATGAAAGATTGGAAAGCATAAAACAAAGATGGGAGAGGAGATGAGACCAACCGCACAAATAGGAAAGTATGAAATGGATCAGGTCATTTTGGACCTGGGTTCAGATGTGAATGTCCTACCAAAGTATACTTGGGAGCAAATGGGGAGACCTACGCTGCAATGGTCTTCGATTCAGCTAAGGATGGTGAATTAGCAGAAAATCATCCCCCTGGGGTGGCTGTAGGGGGTGACCATGGATATTGAGGGAGCGAGCGCACTGGTGGATTTTCAAGTAATAGAGATAGTGGATGACAACAATCCCTACCCTACGCTGCTGGAAATTCACTGGGCTACTGATATGAATGAGGTAATCAATCTAATGAAGTAAAATATGATCTTTGAGAAGAAATCGCTACGCGTAATAATACCCTCATGCTATATGGAACCAGTCCGTGATAATGAGAGTGATGACGACCTGGACTGTATCTATAAGATAATAGCGTGAGACCAAGATTGGATGAATCCTACCACTGATGGAATGATTACGTGGGATCACGAGAGTTCCTGCACTTTAGACTTCGACGAAGAAATAGAACACTAGCAGAATCGGTTACATGAAGTAACTACATTGAATTGCAACATTATGACCCGGTCACTGCACTGTGTGTCGTCGGAGTTAAGAAATATGCCTATTTATGATGCTCTGAATGAGAAACATATCTTTTTGGATGCATTTCAAAGGGAGGTACCAGAAAAGTAGTGCTTCCAAGCCTTGGACTGGGCACTGCGTGCTACACCCCCAAGATGGTGGGGTACACACAAGGGAAGCTTTAATGATTGGCGCGATTGTAGGAGGATGATGAGAACACAATTTGGGAAGCCTAAGATGTGACTGACAGACAAGTACGATGGGCAGAATGATCTGCGCGTGCATCTGGCCAAATGGACGCAGACATATGGAGAAAATCCCCAACCTGAGTGGGTGTACCTATTCTGTCATACCCTGGATGGTATCCCAATGAAGTAGTATATAGAAACAGAGCTCCACCATGGGACAGGTGAATGGGATATCCTACGCGAAGGATTCATGATGACATTTAGTTTTGAGGACAAGTTTGACAATATTGATGAAGTGCTACAAGAGGTGAAAGCAACCATCTTTAGGATACCACAAGATCCTTTAGACCTGATTCAGCCTGCACCCTAATATAACCACACTAGTGAAAACAAAACAAGTGAACATTGGTATGGAGGCAGAACCCAAATTCACAAAGATTGGAGACTATTGGGATGATGTGATAGTGGATAAGGTTGCTGAATTGCTCCGTGAATACTAGGACTTATTCCCTACCAAGTTTACGGATCTGAAATGAATCATCGGAGACCTAGGAGTGATGAATATCACGTTAAAGTCTGACACAAAGCCAATTAATAAGAGGCCTTACTGCCTCAATCCGAAATACAAGGAGAAGATCCGCTTAGAGCTAGATAAGATGCTAGTGGTAGGCATCATTGAGCCTGTGGAAGAATCTGATTTGGTAAGCCGAATGGTGGTGCAAGAGAAGAAGTAGAAGGATGAGATAAGGATATGTGTGGATCTCAGAAAACTGAATGATTCTTATGTGCATGATCCTTTCCCGACTCCGTTCACGGATGAAGTGTTGGACAATGTAGGTGGCCAAGAAGCATATTCCTTCACTGATGGCTTCTCTAGGTACCACCAAATCAAAATCGCGCTGGAGGATAGGAGCAAGGCAACCTTCATGGCTGAGTGGGGTTGTTTTTAATACACTATAATGTTGTTTGGATTGAAGAATGCACTTGCAATCTTTTCGCACGTGGTAGTTGCGGCATTCAAGGAATTTATTCATAAGTTCCTGGAGGTATATTTTGATGATTGGACTGTATTTGGGCTGGTTAAGCGCCACATAGCAAGTTTTCTCCTGATGTTGGATACCTGTCAAAGATACCAGATTGCACTCAATCTCAAGAAATGTCTATTTTTCATTCCTTTTGGGAACCCATTAGGGAATGTGGTTTGCAGACAAGGACTGATGGTAGACCTTGTAAATATCGCAGTGATACTAAACTTGGAAGCACCGAAGAGTGTGAAATAGTTGTGCGCTACTCTAGGACATACGGGATATTATAGAAATTTTATCAAAAGCTATGCCCAGATCACCACGCCTATGGAAAAGTTGTTGAAGAAGGATGTCATGTTCTACTGGAATGATGACTGTAAGAAAATCTTGGATATATTGAAAGAAAGGATGGTTACTGTAGCGATTCTAGTCTTCTCGGACTGGAAGAAAGAGTTTCATGTACATGTCGACACGTCATGTATAGCGTTGGGGGCACTACTAACATAGGATGGCAGAGAAGGCTTAGACCATCCTATCACATTCACAAGCCACAGATTATCCAAAGTAGAGAAGAACTATTCCACCACTGAACGCGAGGGGCTAGCTATGGTGTATGCGCTCCAAAAGTACCGGCACTACGTGTTAGGAGGCCATTTTAAGATGTATACGGATCACTCCACACTGAAGTACCCAATAGATAACCCTGTGTTAGCGGGATGAATTTTCAGATGGCCCTTATTGTTCCAACAATACGATTTTGAAGTTGTTGTGAAGCCTAGACGATTGAACGCGGGACTAGACCATCTGTCGCGCATCGAAATAGGGTAGGAACATACTAACTTAGAAGAAGGATTGCCTGATGCACAACTATTTTTAGTGTGTGTCACGGATGGTCATTTTGAGGATATAATACACTTCCTAACAATAGGAACTGCACCGGAAGGATACTCTATCCAGCAAAAGAAGGAATTAGTGGTGCATGCGACCGATTTCTCTGCCATTGCTGGGCATCTATACAAGATGGGGACTGATGAGATATTGCAACGGTATGTACCTAAGTTCAAATGAATCAGCATCCTCATAGATGCTCATGGGGGTGTCACAAGAGGACATTATGCATGGAGAGCAACTGCAAAGAAGATTCTACGCGCAGGGTTGTGGTGGCCAACCCTTCATTAAGATTCAAAAGCATATTGCAAGGCGTGTGATTTATGTCAAAGAACAGGCGGGCCATCGTGGAGGGATGAAAAGCCTTTGAATCCACAAATGATGTTGCTACCCTTCAAAAAGTGAGAAATATATTTTGTAGGACCCATCTAGCCACAAGGGAAGACAAGAGAAAGGTACATTATCACTGCGACAGAGTATTTGACTTGTTGGGTAGAAGCGCAGTTGGTGAAGGATTGCACGAGTGCGACAGCCATGAAGTTCCTATTTGAGCATGTACTAACGCGATTTGGATGTCCAAGGATCTTGATGAGTGATCATGGTATGCACTTCCTGAATGAGATGATCAACGCAATAACGAAGGAGTTTCAGGTTTATCACTAGAAGAGCACACCTTATCACCCACATGCTAACGAGATAGTGGAGCCACTCAACAAAGTGCTTGAAAACACGCTGACCAAGTTTTTCAATTCTCAGTGAAGTGATTGGGACCTACACATACCTGCAGTATTATGGGCTTATCGAATGACATGCAAGAAGTTGACAGGACAAACCCATTTTAGGCTTGTCTATGGTGTGGAAGTCATAATTCCTATGGAATACATTGTGCCTAATCTGTGAATTGCAACACTCACAGGTATGATGGATAGTGGAGCTCTGGAAGAGAGGCTCGTGCAGCTGGATGAGCTCGAAGAAGAAACAATTTTGGCTAGATTTCACCAGCAGGTCCAAATGAAACGTGAAACGACATGGCGTGATCGACACATCAAGCTGTGCATATTTAAGGTAAATGATCTGGTTTTGTTGTATGATAGTAATTTTGATAAATTCCTCGGAAAATTCAGGATGCACTGGATAGGGCCTTATGTTATTAAGGAGATTACCAATGGAGGAGCGGTACACTTAGTTAAGTTAAATGGAGAACCCTTCCCAGGAAAGGTGAATGGCAATCACTTGAATCCATACACCAGCGGTCCGGCCATGTGACTAAATGAAAGTAGAATAGTCTTAGCACTCCAGGAAGCTAGAAGGAGGTGTAGGACTATAAACTACACTACCTGAGTTGGGGAGTTGCGCGATTGGAAAATGGTGCGAAGCAAGGACGTGTCACTGGGTCCACGACAACGCGAAGGGAGTTGTGCTACCTAGGGAAAAATCACACAAGTCAGCTAGAAAGTGACCATTAAAGTCATTGTTCATGAAAAGATGGCAGAAGTGAGGCCAAATGGAGCGAGCGGCTAACATTTAAGACAAAATTTATGGATTAGATCCTTGAAAATATGCCACCAATCCGGCATTAATGAACTGATTTCGGGGGGAATGGTTGGATTTGAATTCAAATTTCCCTATAAATTACAAGTGGTTTTCCAGCAAGAAACACTTGGCATTATAAGTATTCAACTGTTGAGCTCTTAGACGCCTATGGACAGAGATTTTTTCGTACCTCTCAAACAGACTCCTACATTTGAAAACTTTCCTGAGACGTCACAAGCGCTGATAGAGAGTGTTATGTCATCACCCCCAAAAGCTATCAATACACAACAAGTGGTAGAAGAGTCAACACAAGAGATGGAGAAACAGGTAGAAGAAGTTTCCCCAGAAGTAACTGAAGTACTGGCGGAGGTCCCTAAATCCCCGATAACACCGAGACTAAAGCCAACCCCAACCAAGGAGACCATGAAAGATAAGAATGGCAAGCATCCTACCATCCCGATGCGTGCGTCGCTAAGATGAAACCCAACAAAGCCCATTGCCCAGGAGAAAGGAAAGGCTATAAACCTAGAGGCAGAAGAGGAGGATATCGAAGACATCCCCATGGACGATGAGGATGTGGGAGTGGAAATAGAGGAGGTTGAAGCCTAGGGTATGGACCCTATTACACAGTTGTTGAAGTATGTCCCTCTACGCAAGCCTAAGTCCAAGGTCCCAAAGGACATTGATGAAAGTAAGACTCCCCTACAAACCCCATTGCTACCAGATGAGATCACTTTTGACAGTCTGCGTTTGGCATGGGTGCCGATTTTGAATCTCAAAGACTGGGACGTGGCGGACCATGAGAATTTCCTGCACCTGGCGACCGAATAGTTGATGTGTTGCATTAGAGACACAACTATGGGGATGACTGCACTGGAGCCACAGAAGTGGCTCAGAGGTGTAGAGAAGGCAGGATTACTCAACTTGCTCTGGGTGTTGCACTGTAACCGCACCCCTGTGACAATTTTAGTCATCAACCAATTTTTGTGCTTGGTGCATGATGGGTATCTATGGCTGGAGGAGCCGATACCTATCACCGATATGTTGATTCCCCGCATAACACGTCTACCGTATATAGGTGAAAACCCAGTTATGATCTTTGATGGTAAGGGTGGCAAGCTAGTGCTTGCAGAATCAATAAAAAAAAAGTTCAAATTGGTGAAGAAGTCACGTGAGTACGCAATATCCGGCATCATCGACCCCGCTGTGAAGGTGGCAACGTTGATCCTTGCAGGGAAGGTAATGTGGAAGTGTCACGCCAACGATGTGTTGGATTCTGTCGTCGCATTCACACAACAGTGTAAAAAAGGATCCAGTTTAACTGGTTGGACTACCTTTTTAGTGAGTTCCTAGAAAACTATCGTGAAGTGCAAGAGCAAAGCAAGGCATTCCACTATGCGTGCCTCTTGCTATCGATTGTGCTCATAGCTTGGGAGTACCAGCAGAGATTCAATTTCCCTTATTCACAATGGACCTTCCTGAAGCAGCGAAGTATGCTTCGTTGTGGGCAACCAAGGAGTCGGAGCACGTGCGGGACAACAGGATCTTCTAGATCTTGTGGAAATGAATATCAGGATAGCTATCAATCGCAAGCCATGATTGTCACCCATGGTATATGCTAACCTGTAGAGCTATGTCGAATTCAAAGTTGATTTCTATCGAATATCAATTAGGGCACAGAAGGACCTTGCGCAAAAGTGGTACGACTTACCATACCTAGCCACAGATTATGCCATTGATGCGGTGTTGGATAAATGGTCGGCAGAGTGGCATACCACCACGGACTTGGCGACGAGTGGAAGCAAGTCCACTGCACAAAAGAAGAAGGACGAGGCCAAGCTAAAGATGGCACAGTTGGTTGAAAAGATGAAGAAGTAGGCCACTGAGAAGGCCAAGGCAGAACAGATAGGGAAGGAGGCAGGAAAACAGACAGGTGGCATAGAGCGGGGCTCAAACAAAGGCAAGCAGTCACCTTCACCTGCAACTGAATAAAAGGACATAGAGCAGCACAACATGGACCCTTAGGAGACGTCCAGCCGCATTAAACACCCAAGAGAGCTAGAAAAGGGAGGGTCCAGAAAGAAATCAAAAGTGACCAGGACCTCATTGGACCCTATCACACTGACAAAGGGAGATCTATAAGACATTGGTGACACAGTCAGAGATGTCACGAGGGAGGCCCTACAGCAATTTGAAAAGTAGCAGTAGATCATCCTAGGGGCCATCCATACAGGACTACAGGATTTGCAGACCCACGCATCGCAAGTTCGTACGGTGTCTACCAGCTTGGCTATCGGCACATCAAAGGCTGCCAATATGCTATGCATGAAGGCTTCAAGTGCGCTAATGTTGCTGAATGGAGCACTGACAACAAAAAATGACGCTGACAGGCCCATTGTCAGCGCCTTGAAGGGACTGGGATTGAACCTGGCAGTGCTCCCGTGCGAAGTACTCCACTCCTTGCAAGATGGATTAATTGCAGAGCCGAGCGCCTGCGAGCACCACACCCTCAAAGTGATCAGTGAATAGAAAATCAACAATGAGAATATGGCCTTACAGAGGGATATTTCCATCATCACCAAGGCTGAGGTGACTAGCCAGAGTAAGAAGATCATACAGGTCGTGGAGGAGGCCTGCAGAATGGTCCCAGAATTGGCCATTCTGGAGGAGGAGCCAGTTGAGGTTCGCATTTGTAAATTGGCCACAGGGGTGTGCGACACTCGGATAGAGATGGAGCGGGTTTAGTTGGAGTAGAACTTGCAGATTATAGAGCTCCAATTGAGGGCTCATCCTTCAACACCACCAGAGGTAAAGGAGCAATGGGTGGCCACTGTCACAGAAGCAGTCATGGTAGTGGAGAGTGCAGTAGCAGATTGCACACAGTCGTTTGAACAATTTTTTTAGGTCCTAACCATCTTGTAGGAGGACTCAAAGATCCAGAGGCTAGAGATCGAAGCACATGGACTCCAACAACTCTATGACGAAGTTAAGGGCACAGCGCAAACCTTCGCACTGACACAAAGGTTAGCCAAGTTGCAGGAAGCCAAGCAACTAAAGGAACAGGTGGACACAACACTGCATAAGGAAGTAGTGCTGAAGGTGTGACTAAAGCTCTGGCTGGAGGAAGCTTATGTAGTCACAGGAAACATTGAAGGAAAGCTTGCAACTCTACAAGTGATGCAACAACAGCTTCAAGCTGACAGTGCAGGGGCAGTAATTGAGAAGACAGTTGAAGATACGAAGCAGGCAGCAACTCAATGCACAAACAAAGTTGCGGTCATCAGGGTCAAGCTAGACGGGTTTCGCATAAAGATCTCTGCGCCTACCTAGTGACTTGAGGGTGAGTCACAATGTTTGTGTTTGGAGAGCTTTGTGAGGTAGGTGCATTGGTTTCCCTCCTAGACTTCAAGGTTTTGCCCACAGGCCTTTGTCTCCTCTTGACCTGTGTCTCTTCTCCTAGAAAGTTTTCTATGAGAAAGTCTTCCCAAGACTTATTTCTCTTACTTAGCTCAACCATAATCAAAATTTTAATCAAACTATGATGGTAGAGGGAAGTATTTAGTTTCTTACCCTAAGATTGCACTCCGCTAGCCATCTGATGGAGGCTTAATTTCAAGAAATGTGGAATATTTATGGAGAAATCCTCTTTAAAATGCATCAAGAGCCTAATATGATATAGAAAAATGATGTCATACCTCCCTTCACAGGTTAAGAAATGCTGGATCATAGCTAACATGGGATGCCATTTATCCTAAACGTAGGTATGCAAGACTCCTTTGGCCCAACTGAGTGATTGATAAGCCAGTTTTAGAAACGTTGCACCATTGGGAATGTGTAATTGGCTACCCTTGAAGAAATGCTCCCCACTTGAAGGTAGCCCTATTGCTTCACTGAGAGACTGATCTGTAATCTTGAGTTGCAAGTTTCCAACTTTGGCTCTCTTTCCATCAAACGTTTGGTTAAAGGCCAAAGCAACTGCATTGTTATACCCCTAAAAATTTTGGAGAAAAATTGTCCATCCCTTCTCTTCAATGACCACCTTACGAGACTGATATTCAAGGGTCCGTGAGAACTAGCCAAATGTTGGCTCGTGCTTATCTACTCCCATGGTGAAATTCTGAGTGCTCCTGTAGAATGCACTAGCTTATACGAGTGATCAACTGAACCAATGAACCGACTCTCTTATAGAAAATGTCACTCCACTATTAGCACCCAATCGAATTATCAGACACTTCTGCGGTGAGAACGATTTGTATGGAGTGACTATGAATAAATAAGAATGGTGCAGCAATTAAAAATCGAGAAGGGAACATGCATTTCATAATTACGAAATCAGCAATTAAAAATGAGGGAATGGAACATGTATTTCATAATGGAGTCACGGGCATTAAGATAAATAATGCGCTAGCCTCCTTCTGGAGTGAGAGGTGTCAATCGGTCATCATTATCCACCATACTTGTAAAAAAAAGCCAATAAAGGACCACTAATATGGAATAGGATCACTATCAATCTCCACGAAAGACTGCTCGTCTCAACAGAACCAATCATACCAACACCTGTGTGTATCTGAAGAATAATACCCTGCAGCCAACTATGGATCGGTGCTTGTCCTACCCATCAACCGAAATCATGCTCGAATGATGATTATACGTGCAGAAAAGGTAGGGAGCATAATCATGAGGAAGCCGAAATAAAAGATGGTTTAATCAAATCTAGGAATATTTTAGGAAGTGGGGGTGAAAATAGAAATAGAGTTTTAGGAAATCAAGTAAAATATAATTACATTTGGTGAGCATTAGAACTATCTGAGACCAAATTAGGTAAGTTAAGTGTAATACATGTTTCACTGTACTGATCTTGGGTATAGAAGATAGTGCGAACGCCTTCTAGATCCATCGGTTGAACATGTTTCCTCATTGTGTAGAGAACAACAATTTTTGCAGTGACCTGAGAGATCCAATCATCTGAGAAGACTTCTTGGTGCTTTAGAAGCAGAGTTTACATAATTTTTTTAGACACTATTATGTTTTAAGAAGCTGATGATGCTCTGTCAGGATTAGCACTTGAACATTCATATTATTACAAATATTTTAGAATCTTGAAACAAACTAATTCTCAGGAAAGATCTAGCCCAACATTAAGTACTTGAGAACAAAGCTAGTTAAACATAGGAAATAGAACACATATCTGTAACTCTCTTGACAATTTGGCATCAAATCTATTGTGGGATAGCACTAGAACCTTGTCTATCATCTCATGGTTTTTGACTAGGCCTGAGATGACAACTGCGTGGAGCATTTCTTATTTAGGGAGCTGGAAATGTCTGAAAAGAGAGCTCCAAGGCGACTTCTTTTCCGTAATTATTTCCTTGGGCCTGAAAAAGAATAATTAAATGCCCAAATGTTATCGAGAAAACTAGTGTCCATTCAGAGCTACTAGTCCCACTAAGACAGGTAGCTATCTTAGAAACAAACAAACTAAAGTTACTTGTGTTTTCCTTTATGAGAAGTAGATGAGAGAGAAGCAGAGGGTACCAACCTCAGTATTTCGCTTGGTTCCTTGCTTGTTTCCTCTCCCCTTTGACAACTCTTTGCCATTCCTTCCTCGCTTGTCCCGCTTCAAAGAACACCTGTAGAGTCAAAGCATCATAATACCATCAAAGCATAGAGATCTACAATCATAAGCAATATAGGATCAGATATATATTGACCATACAAATGTATATATCAACTCAGACATACAAGAATATGGAGGAAAACTCAAATAGATTTATTGATAGAAAGAACAGAAGAGAGGATTAAAATCCATTGATCTGACCCAGTGCCATCCTCCCAGCATGAAAGCCCTTCTTCACCTCATGAAAAGCTAGATCACCCAACACTATGATGTTCCACAAAGAAACCAACAACACTTCCTTACAAGATGCAAAATTCCAGCCTCCAGATCTCTAGGATGAGGGATCCATATATAGATGTTTGCAGGTGGGTGAGTTAGCTTTTGGGTTTTTTATTAGTGTCATTTCTCTGATAGTTCTCAATTCCACTTGGAGATTTCATGATCTCTTACTCATCCCTGGGCGAATTCAGAGAGGCAAGTGTCACAAGAGAAGTTTCTGGAAGATTCCTTGATCATTCACCTTGCAAATTGTCTCTGCCATTTGTCTACTCTCGCCCATCGCACCCCATAGAAGGCCTTTTCAGTATGCATCACACCCCCCATGTGCATTAGGTGGGATGCATCACAATTTGACCATGGAGCAGGTGAGATGGTCCAGTTCTGAACAGTTTTGTATGGAGAACTTCTGGGAGATGATGTAATCAGCTGACTTTGTTCCTTTAGGGTATGAAACAACACTTTTAGCGACTTAGAATCCCTTGGTTTTTGGACATATGTGATAGGAGTTGCAATGCCCAAATATGTCTATAACAGTTGCCCCCTAAAGCATGAGGTCGTAAATCTTTTGATGTCGGGAGAAATTCTTTATCATGAGGATCTAAGGTTTTTTCGCACTGGAAGGTGACCTATAATAAGATACAATACAATACATTATCTTCATAATATTTTCATGATCTATATGAGGCGGGCATTCCCATGCTCAGCTTTTATAAATTCATTTTCATGTACATAAGATAGACAACTGTCTATATGGCAAACTGGTGATTCTGGTAGAGCCATCATCCTTTGGTTTGGACGATTATCTGTGCAGCTATGATGTACATTTGATGTTTTTATTTTCCTAAATATATCGCAGCCCGGATGGATGAAACTAGATCTGAGGTCTTCAAACTCGTTCAATCTTCACCCGAAGTATAAGTTGATCCATGTGAAAAGATGTTCTAAAGTCGAACATGGAAAGACATCGCCTGATTACCAGCCAATGATGTAAGTTTTTAACAGGCGCGAGAGGAATCACCGATAATTATAATGACCCTCAAGGTACTATAGTACAATTCACATGATGTGAATACATGAGTCGATGTTGAACACTACGCAAAATCTTTCAGTCGAAGGCCGTTGATGTAAACCTGTCGCCGGAAGTGAGAAACTTGCCATTGAGGCATGCAAGCTTCAAAGTACTGAAAGGGTTGTTCCTAAGTCAAATTCTTGGATAATGAGCTGATGTCGACAAGAAGTGACTCATCATAGGAGGGCCTTAATGACTCCCACATCTACGACATGAAAAAAAGCAAATGATTTTGTGGAGGTGAAAACAATCTGACGATACAAGGTTTAGGGTGGCGGTCATGAAAGAATGAAGGGTGAAGGTATTGCAGCGGATGAGACACAAGCTGGGATGGTGAATTCTCTAAGTGACTTCTCTTGAACATATCAATGACACTAAAATGGATTAGTAACATTAACCCCAAAGATGGATGGTATGGTGGACCAATGGTGATATCACCGGTGAACGGAATAACCCAACCCGACTCAATCATGGTGATGGAGTGAAAGTGTCATGTTCAAGAGCGAC
>APFE030321640.1:0-10283 GCA_000404065.3 Pinus taeda
TTGGGTCCAAGGATGTAATGCCAAGCTTTTGACAAGTTGTGGTTGTGAGAATATTGATTGCTACTCCTAAATCGGCTAATGCATTGGGGAAGGAGCATCCATTTATTTGCACAGTGACTATAGGATTTCCTGGGTCCTCATATTTTTCAGGTGTTTCTCTGCTTGATAGTAAATTAGATAAGGTACCGACTACTGGACAGTTGGGGTTGTTTTTATTTTCCTCTTTGGCTTTTTCATACACAATTCCTTAATAGTTTTTGCGTAAATTAGAATGTCCTGAATAGCCTGGAGGAGCGGTATTTTTATACACAATTTTTTAGTTCTCCCAGAAGATAAAAGTTGGGGTATTCTATTGGGCGAGGTATGATTAATCTTTCTGGGAATGGTGGAGAAGAGGTGATCATTTGATCATGAGTTTTCTGTTTAACCATGTTCTCCACTTGTGGTGCTTGTTCTATAGGTAATTGATCTTCAATTTGTTTATTTTTATCCCCCTCTGATTCTATTATCCGCCCAGATCTTAATTGAAGCTCATTGCACTCTCTTAACTCGGTTTTTGGCTCCGGTCCTTCAATAATTTGCACAGATTGAACTGGTTTGTTGTTGGGTTTCGGGTTGGGTTGGGTGGGAGCTGCAGTCGTAGGTTGGTCTAAGGGTTCTGTTGTAATGTGTAGGGTGCTGGAAGTGTGGGTTGAGGTAGGGGGATTGTTCCTGCTGGTTGATTTATAGGTCTTTCCTAGCTTGACTGCCAGTTAGGGTGGCCATTGGGATTGATATGCATTATTCTGCCAAAACGATGGGAAGTAAGAGGAATTTGGCCAATTGTTGCAATAGGACAATTTGATTTTGGAAGCTAGATTTACAATTACAATTGAAAGAACAATTTCATCAAGTCAAATTTACATTCTTGGTCAAAATTGTTTGAGAAATGGAAAACTAAAAATCTTGAATTTATTAGAATGTCTATCCATGGTTTTATATGATTTATCATTATTTTTGTTGCACTTTCAATATCATGATACACCACTTCTGACATTTCAAAATTATTAATGATAATGGTTCCTAACCATTGCATAACATTTATAGAAGTCTTCATTGGAGTTAAATTAGATGCTTCATACATTTGCTAAATTTTATTTATTTTTTCTTAATTGTAAGTATCAAAATAAATTTAGAACTTCCAATTATATGATATTTAATTATGAATATATTTTAAATAGTATCTAATATATTTGCATATTTCATTCATAAATTTTATTAATTCCCAATTTAATCAACACCTTTAATTATTTGGAAAATAAACATTAACAATAAAAATCACATTTATAGCATTTAAGTGAAATTATCTCTAACTGAATTATTGTACAGATCCAGAATATACGTGTGCAAGAGTGGTTTCTAATAATGAGTATAAGCCTCAACAATGTAAAATCCCCAACAATAACATAAATGATGCCAAACTGAAAATACTATCTAAGTTCCCTTATCATCCCTATTATATGCAATAGATAATGTATTAGGTTTTTTTGTCAAACCCATATTACTTTGAGTTTCACAAAAAAAATGCAAAATTTCTATAGTTTAACATTATAGATTAAAATTTATTATTTTTTAATAATAATTTAATTTATTTAAACAAATTAGCAAGTAAAACAAATTAGGTTAATTTCCTTAATCAACCAATCTATTTATTATTTTTTAATAATAATTTAATTTATTTACACAAACTAACAAGTTCCACAAATTATGTTCATTTCCTTAATTAACAAATCTAAGCAATAATGGTAATGTACCCATTGTCCATTCATAAAATGAGTTCCAAAAAAATGAAAATGAATAAACTTTTTCTGTAACGTAAAATTGGTTAATCAATGAAAAATAATAAATCTCTTTTTTACTGAGTAAATAACAGTTAAATCTAATTAAGATTTCTTCCTTATTAAGTTAAAAAGTATTTCTTAAATGTAATCACAAAACAATATATTAGTAATTATTATTAGCATGTTAGCTAATCATCTCTTATTATATTGGCGCATTGAGAAGAATATGAAAATATAGCATATTCAGTTTTCAATTGATTTAATAATAGTTTTTTTTTAATTATTCTTTTTTGAATTTATTCAAACTTTAATAAAGACAAATAGTTTGTAATTAAATTCAAAAATTCTTTTTTTTATTGGTGTAGAGTATTAAATAGACAATTTTTATGAGTTTTATTTTTCAATTAAAATACTTACTTCCCTTTCCCTTTCCTTGCTGTATGCATGCATGCAACCTGTAATTTAACCACTCAAATTTAATCATTTAAATTTCTTTCACATAATTAAAATTATAAATTCTATATAATATATGAATCCCAAAAATGATATAATTAAATATTATAATCATATAAAATGTTTTAAATATAACTACTATAACAAAATAAATAAATATTCCTGGTAATAAAAAATAAAATTATTGTGGTCTTAATTTCCACGAGCTGCTTTTTCAGGAAAAGCATTGCTTTAAAACTGGGAATCCAATATGCTTTTCCCACATCAGCAAAAGCATGACCGTTGAGTGCAAACAATATTTATTTCCTGATCTGATCTGTGAGATATTCACATTAAGGAGTAGTCTATCTAGGTTGTAGAATAGCTCGTTTTCCAGTACCGACCGGAAAATCGTCCGGCTCCGGCCACCGGAAACCTCTTTGCCCTCCGCCACCATCCCCTAGCTCCGCCACCCTCTTTCTCCGCCACCCTCCCCTGACAGTCCTGACCTTCCCACTCATTCTCTGACAAAAAAATCTGAATGCAGGCCCCTGACCTCCCCTGACTGATCGGGAACGAGTTGGACTATTATGGCAGGTTCGAAATGGTCACCCGCGCTCACTGCAATTACTCTTCGACCCGGCGCTCTCTCGGTCTGTGATTCCGCTCTGCAGCTCCCCCAGTGCTGCCTACCCTAGCCTACTCTAGCCTACTCTAGGCTAACCTAGCCCAGACTAGCTTACTCTAGGCTAGCCTACTCTTGCCTACCCTACTCTACTCTAGCCTACTCTAGCCTAGCCTAGCCTAGCCTACTCTATCCTAGCAACCTTGCATAGCCTACTCTAGCCTAACCTACTCTAGACTACTCTAATTTATCCTAGCCTACTCTAGCCTAGCCTAGCATAGCCTACTCTAGCCTAGCTTAGGATACCCTACTCTAGCCCAGCCTACTCTAGCCTACCCTAGCCCAGCCTACTCTAGCCTACCCTAGCATACTATAGCCTAGAGTAGCCTACTCTAGCCTAGCTTAGCCTCGCCTAGCCCAACATTCTCTAGCCCACTGTAGCCTAGCCTAGCTTAGCCTAGCCTAGCCTAGCCTACTTTACCATACCCTACTCTAGCCTAATCTAGCCTAGCCTACTTTACCCTATCCTACTCTAGCCTACCCTAGCCTACCCTAGCCTAGTCTATTGTAGCCTACTGTAGCCTACTGTAGCCTAGTCTAGGCTACCCTAGGCTAAACTAGCCTAGCCTAGCCTACTCTAGCCTAGCCTACTCTAGCATAGCCTACTCTAATCTAGCCCAGACTACTCTAACCTTGCCTAGCTTACTCTAGCCTAGCCTACTCTAGTCTACTCTAGCTTAACGTACTCTTGCCTACTCTAGCCTAGCTTACTCTAGGCTACTCTACTCTAGCGTAGCCTAGCCTACTCTATCCTAGCCTAGCCGAGCTTAGCCTACTATAGCCTACCCTAACCTACTCTAGCCTAACCTATCCCATACTAGCTTACTCTAGGCTAGCCTACTCTAGCCTACCCTACTCTCCTCTAGCCTACTCTACCCTAGCCTAGCCTAGCCTACTCTATCCTAGCTTAACCTTGCATAGCATACTCTAGCCTAACCTACTCTAGACTACTCTAATTTATCCAAGCCTAACCTAGCATAGCGTAACCTACTCTAGCCTAGCCTAGCCTAGCCTTCCCTAGTATACTCTAGCCTAGTGTAGCCTACTCTAGCCTGGCTCAGCCTCGCCTAGCCTAGTGTTCTCTAGCCTACTCTAGCCTTGCCTAGCCTACCCTACCCTACTCTAGCCTTGCCTAGCCTAGCCTACCCTACTCTAGCCTAGCCTATCCTAGTCTACTATAGCCTACTTTACCCTACCCTACCCTAGCCTAGCCTAGTTTGGCCTCGCCTAGCCTAGTCTGGCCTAGCCTAGTCTGGCCCAGCCTAGCCTAGCCTAGCCTAGTCTGGCCCAGCCTAGCCTATTCTGGCCTAGTTTGGCCTAGCCTAGATTATTCTGCCCTAGCCTAGCCTAGTCTGGCCTAGCCTAGACTGGCCCTAGCCTAGCCTAGTCTGGCCTAGTTTAGCCTAGCCTACTCTAGTCGATCATAGTCTAACCTAGCCTAGCCTACTCTATCCTAGCCTAGCCTACTCTATCTTAGCCTATCCTAGCCTAACCTACTCTAGCCTAATGTGGCCTAGCCTAACCTACCCTACTCTAGACTAGCCTACTCTAGCCCACCCTAGCCTAACCTACTCTACCCTAGCCTAGCCTAACCTAACATACCCTAACCTAGCCTAGCCTAACCTAACCTAACCTAGCCTAGCCTAGCCTAGCATAGCCTAGCCTAGCCTAGCCTAATGTAGTCTAATCTAACGAAGCCTAACCTAACCTAAGCTAAGATAGCCTAGCCTAGCCTAGCGTAATCTAGCCTAACCTAAGCAAGCGTAACCTAACCTAGCCTTACCTAGCCTATCCTTTCCTAGCCTAGCCTAACATAACGTAGCCTAACCTAGCCCGACTTAACCTAGCCTAACCTAGCCCAACTTAACCTAGCCTAGCCTAATCTAGCCTAGCCTAGCCTACTACAACAAATGGACTAAATGTATAAATGGAATGATCGAAATGAAATGGGTGATTGGATAGAGAGAAACTACAGTAATGGCTGAAGAAATCAATAAAAAATACTCTCATAAAACTAAAAGAAAAAATGAAATTCCCTTCACTAAAAGTAAATTCTCGAAATATTCTTCTCAATGAATATCTTGATGGAGGTGATCATAAGGACTGATCATTTAGCCTAATGTTGGTTTTTCGAATCAAGATAAAAGCATAATTCAAAATTATTTGGAGACAACCACTTAATATGAACTAGAAAAAATATTTTTTTATTAAGCTGCTAGAATTTTTTTTTTTATTAGTGAGGCAGTCATGGAAAATTGATTTTCAAAGCCACAGGTTACCTAAGTAATACTCATAATTGCTAGAGAAAATTGACACCCAACAATAAACGTAAAAAAATAAACTACAAAGGCAATCTCAGAAAATTGACACCCAATTACAGAGGTAAAAAAATTCCACCCAACTACAGAGAGGTGAAAAACTAAACTATAAAGGCAGTATCAGAAAATTGACCCTCCACTACACAGGGAAAAAAATTGTCAGAAAATTGGCACCCAACTACACAGGTAAAAAATTGTCAAGAAAAATTAGCATGCAACTAGGTAAAAAACAAAACTACAAGGCAGTATAAACTTATCCGCAAATAAGCTAGAACCACAAATACACTAAATACATAAATGGAATGAACTCGACGAAATATAAAAATAATGAATTACTCCCAGCTAAAGAAATCAACAGAAAATCACCATTCTTCCCTCATTAATTTTTTATTTTAGTATTTTTGATATTCAATAAAATGATTACATAGTCAAAACTAAACCGTGTTGATATTGGTCCTATGTTAAATTATAAGAGTAGAGATTTGCAATTTCTTTTCATCTTTTCCATAGTCCTAGCCAACACAAATTTAAATACTTTGGCTCCATATTTAAAACTTAAATACAACACAAATTTAAATACTCTGGCTCCATATTTAAAACTTAAATACAAAAGATTGGACAACTTACAATAAGACGTTTGATCAACAAGTGTAATTAGTAAATATCAGTCCTTATACGTTTGTTCTCTATTTTTTTTTGCGAAGATGCAGGGCCATGGCAATTATGAACTCAATAAATTAACCCTTATTCTTAACAATTAACAAGGTGGATGAGGCTTAGTCAAATCCATAAAATTACCTTAATAGCAAATTCAGGCTTTGCAGGGAGGACATAAAATTACCTTAATAGCAAATTCAGGCTCTGCAGGGAGGACCTGTTGGCACCTTACGGAGAAGCCCTGCAGAAAATCAGAAGTATTTCCAGGTTGTAAAAACAAAGAAACTTGTGTTATTCAACTATACACATCCGTTAGATATGTATACCCAATTCAGGTCCCATATAATTGCATTCTTATCAACAAGGCAGGCGAATGAACTTTATTGAAATCCATATAAAATTGCATTCTTATCAACAAGGTGGATGAGCCTTATTGAAATCCATATAATTACCTTAATACCCAATTCAATTCAGGCTCTGCAGAGAGGACCTTTTAGAGAAGCGGCACCTTACTGAGAAGCCCTGCAAAAAATGAGAAATAATTCCAGGTTGCAAAAACAAAGAAACTTGTGTCATTCAACTATGTCGGCATGAGAGCAGGTCGCAATCGTGTTGATTAGGGTGTTTCGTTTGAAGTCAAAAGTGGTGCCCAAGTCGATTGGGAGAATTCAAAACTTCTGGTGAAATCTTTGCTCTGCAGGTCTAGCGATGGATTTATGGCATTTTTCTGGGCACTAGTTTCTGATTGGGATCTCAAAAAATTTAGTGAAAAAAATGTTATAAGATTGAGACCACAAATGGATGGTCATGAGCTAATTGAGCTCCAGAATGGAGCAGAGTACTGCATATGTGAATCCACGAACCCTAAAGGTTTTACGGAAGCCAGTGATAGAGAACCTCCACTTCAGAACATCTTGAATATCTTGAAACCACTGTACACGATCTTGAAACCAGTATATGGAGCGGATTTTTGTGGTTGTGTAAGGCGTTAAGTGAGAATAGAGAAAGCGAGGAATGAGGGATGAAAGCTTATTTTACCATATCAAAATTCAGCAGCTAATGAATAAGAACAAAAGAATTTAGACAGAAAGACAGAAATTATACAGAATTTTATCACAAGTAAGACTATAAACTATACAAAATTTGACCACAAGTGATGAGGATTGAATAACACACCTCCTTAAATGCCTAATTAGGGTAGTCTCAGTGTTCCATTGCCATAGCTTTTGGACCACCACGTAGTTAACAGCTTGAAAAGGGCCGAACGATCCTCATACTGATCCCAAATGAAATTAATTCGCATAACAGGAATGAGGAATGAATGTGAAGGAGTAGTCTACTTAGGCTATAGAATGGCCCGTTTTCCGGCACCGGCTGGAAAATCGTCCGGCTCCGGCCACCGGCAACCTCTACCCTCAGCCACCATCCCCTAGCTCTGCCACCCTCTTTCTCCGCCACCCTCCCCTTACAGTCCTCACATTCCCTCTCATTCTCTGACAAAAAAATCAGAATGCAGACGCCTGACATCCCCTGACCGATCGGGGACGAGCTAGAGTATTATGGCAGGTTCGAAATGATCACCCGCGCTCACTGCTATTACTCTTCGACCCGACGCTCTCAGGTTCTGCGATGCTTTGCAGCTCCCCGGTGCTTCTCGCTTTGCGATTCCGCTCTGCAGGTCGGGTAGACGCCTATGTTCTGTATTTTCCATCACAGAAATCAGCAGAAACGGAGAATGCCAAACGTTGTGGCCTGGCTGATGGGTCTTGAACTTATGCCAGACGAGCCCGTTTCTAACGATCATTCCAGGCGAAACTCCGTCAGCGGCAGGCAAGAGCAAAAGGATTCTAAAGTTCAGTCCATCAGAATATCTCAAAATGCGAACAGATCTCACATCGTTAGGGAACATCCTCAAGAAAAACAGCTAGAAGGGTTCAAGCGCGAGTTCGAAGCTTACGAAATTCAGCAACACAGAGATTATTCTCAGTATTTTCAATCGGAAAACCACAATAATGTCATCTCTGCCGCCAGAAAAAAACACGACCAGAAGTTGTTAAGGGAAGAAAACATTACGCCAGAAAATACCATACAAAGCAACCGCGAGCAGTCCAGAAAACTTCTGCAGGCACTGGAATTTATTCATAAAAATAAAGAGAATCTTGGAAGTGTGCTGGAAGATAGATATTCCTTACAAAGAAAACTAGCAGAACCACAGGAAATAACCTCCTCACGATGTGCAGAAGCCACAAAGGTACCGAATGGGTCAATGTTTCATTGTAGGTCAAAACCTCCTTTAGCTGATGAAGTTGCTCCTTTTCGCGCTTCTCGTCATGACAAAGGAGCAAAAGTACTTTCTCCAAACAATAATACTAGAAATTTAAGCTGTTCACTAACGTCTAAGAAAACCCTCCTCAAGCGTCCTTCAGAAACCGCCCGCGTCGCCAAGCCTTCGTATTCTGGAATTCATCCATATCAATGCTCAAAAACCGAGTCCAAGCAAAGCATTAACAGCAACAACAAAACGTTGAGGTTCTCAAAGGACGTGATCAATCCCAGAGAAATTGCAACAGAAATCGTGAAGCACGCGAAGGAAAACGCAACAACTAAAGCTTCACAGAAGGTCACTGCAAATCAAGATTGTTGACACCTAATCCGAAACGGATGGGTGAACCGGACAGTCATCTAGAAGATGAACTGATCCGTTTTATTTGTATATATATATATGTAGATTACCTAATGAAATATATCTCAGTTTTCTCTCGCTCATTAAGCCTGGAGTTACCCTGGCCTGACATGGTATCAGAGCACAGGTCCCAGAAATAGTTGTAACTCCTGCCTGAGAGCTGCTCAGTCTCTGACATCCCTGAAATAGCTGAAGACTGCCGCTGCCTGAAGACTGCCGCTGCCTGAAGACTGTCGCTGCCTGCAAACGCCTGGAATCGGTAACGTATGGAATGATTCCTGCGCTGTTATGAAGGATTGAATGGTGTATATGAAACGTTTTTGAAATTTTTCCGCTGCCTGTACTCCCAAAAGATTCATTCACTGCCTGTAACTCCTGCCTGCCTAGCGTTTCCATCCATTGCCTCGGCTACCCATCTGTTTGCTCTGTCAGGCATTCCCCGGTTCCCTCACGCGTTCAAAGTAGCCCATCTGCCGTGGCGCTGTGGGTACTGTTCCATAGCACGTCGAATCACTTTTTGTTACTGTCTTAAAGTGGACACTACGGTTCAAGCTTCTTCTCGAATTGATATCCGATCTTTCGGTTATAATTCAATAAATTTCTGTGGACTATAATAGAACATGTCTCGTAATAATTTTTAGATGGCTCGATAGAAGTTGGGCGGTGTTGCGGATTTCTTTAACGCCAGCCTCAAAATCCTTAGAAGCAGGATCTGCGAGTCCTTATTACAACATTATGTTATAATCCTTTCCGCCTTATGGGCTCCTTCATTCACAGATATTGAAGATTGATTTTGCGAAACTTACAAAGCCTTCTATGAAATCCGAAAGCCGTGTCAAAGGTGCAGAGCCAAGGACGATTTTTTTCATGGAACCCTAATCCGGAGCCCTATCGAACTATGAATTTCGTATCATAGTTGCTGTTGGGGAGGGCCGTGAGAGAGTGGTATACGTTTTTGTTTAAAATCTGGTATTTTACATCTAGTTTTTTATATCACAGTGAGCGTGGCAGCTTGAGTGAGTGACAGAGTGGTGGCAGCCTCGCACAGTGTGCGTGGATAGAGAGCAATGACTATCCGTCTGCGTGGAGGTGCAGCAATGTGTGAGCCGGATTGCGTGGAGATATGCGTGTTGTTCTAGCGCGTTGAGAGATAAAGGTTGTAGGTTGTTCGATCCTCCGTGGAGGCCAAGGGGGCAATATTCATTTCCTTAGCGTAATACTATAAATGATGGACTTGAGTCTATAAAGCAGAATTTTGAATAAGGCAGATTTTAAATGATTTTTCTTCATAAAAAAAAAAAAAAAAAATCATTTTAAAGAAGAGATATACATAGTAATTCTCCATCATTTTTTCAAAGCAGCAGAAGTTTTTTAAGAGTATTTTTTCCATCAGAAGTATATATCAGCAAAAGTTTTTTTTTTTCAGCAGAAGTAACCTTTACAGAATGCATTCAATCATCTCTATGATAGGAATAGTTCTCACTGGCAAGGAGAACTATCCTGACTGGTCCCGGATGGTACAACACAGCCTCATTTTCAATGAGCTGTGGAAAGAAGTGTGTGTCGGAGAAGGAGACAGTGACCCAGAAAAGCCTACATCAGACAAAGAGCTCGCCATCTAGGAAAACAAGAACAGCAAAGCGTATGCATTAATAGCAGCGCCTGTAAATAAGGAGGTGAGTCGTCAC
>APFE030321644.1:0-10350 GCA_000404065.3 Pinus taeda
CCCCCTCTAACCCCCCGGTTCACAACGTAGGTTAGTCGTGGAAAGAATGTAACACAACCCAACACATGGGAGTCATTTTCGAAACATCATGATGACCGAACTTATAGATCAGCTTGGCCTGCGTCACGATAGTTCAACTCCATATTACCCACATGAAAATGGTCTGGTTGAAGCAGTCAACAAAATTCTAGTCACTATGATCCGAAGAATCATTGGGATTCATCGGTCAAATTGGAACAACATGTTATTTTCAGCACTTTGGGCGTACCGAACCTCAGTCAAAAAATCAACAGGTTTTACTCCCTTTCAACTGGTTTACGGTTTAGAGGCAGTATTGCCGATTGAATGCGAAATCCCGTCGTTACAAATTGTTGTGCAATTATTACCAGCCACTTCCGAAGAAGAAAAAAGTTTATTATACTTAGCTCAATTAGATGAGAATCGACGCAATGCTGCATTAGCTGTCGAAACTCATGCCAAACGCATCAAAGCTCAGTATGATCGAAATGTTACACCCCACAATTTTTTGGAAGGCGACCTAGTTTTGCTTTACGATCAAGCAAACGATAAGCTAGGGGCTGGCAAATTTGTACCCATGTGGCATGGTCCATATATTGTCAAGCAGAAGTTGGCAAAAGGGGCCTCTGAGCTGGAAGATTTTGACGGTGTCTCTTTAGGTAAGCCTAGGAATGGGCTTTATCTAAAGCGATATTATGCTTAAACGGATAGCGTGGAGTTTTCACAAGATTAGTTTTTTCTACGTTGGTGTGTTCGTAGATTAAGATTGCGTGCTTTACTTTAGTGAGTGTTTTTCATTATTAGTCCTGCTTATCTTGATTTTACTCTTGATATTGCAGATGTCGACGCCTCTCCAAACATACATTGGTTTCGCTGATGGCACTTGTCGTAGTACACGGAACATCTCTTCCGTAGCTTGGGTTACCTATTCACCCACTGACGAGTTAGTATCTATGCACGGGGTAAGCCTCAGTCAAACAACAAACAACATTGCAGAATATAGTGCAGTGATTGAATTATGATCTGAATCCATCTCATTTGGGATTCGAAGTTTGATTGTTAATTTAGATTCAGAACTCATTGTATTACAACTTAATCGTGTTTATGCCATTAGAAATCCAGTATTATTACGATTATTTTTGAGAGTCCATCTCTTGGAATGAGAATTTGATTACATAGCATATCAACACATTCCAAGATATTTAAATACATTAGCAGATGCAATTGCTTCTCGAATATTAAATAAACATTTGCATTGAATCAAGCAGTAAATTTAAAAACATCTCATAAACATGTTTTGCAAGATAACCATAGTAATAGCATAGCATACCATAAGAGTGTGTCAAAATGTAGATCGTCCTCAATCATAGGTTGAAAAACACCTTATGATTGGAAAAAATAATAGTATCAAAAGTCATACAAAAAATGGGTCTACAAAGCGATCATCCCATCATTGGTGATGATCCCGATAGGACACTACTGCTCGGGCCACCCTACAAAGGGACCTCCTAAAAGGTTCGGGGATCCCAATCACATAACGCTGAAGCCGAAGTGGAATGTCATCTATGCTGGTCTCTGGAATGTCTGCAGTCAAGTGCTCTAGGTGACTCTCCAACTCAGCCAAAGTCTCTACTGTCTGGTCCTGTGGGGTTGGTGCCGCAGCAGCTGGTTGTCTCCGATCATAGGACTGGAGAGTGGCTGGTCATCGTGGACCCACATCTGCATTTAAAAAATTTTACTATTAGTTTTTGGATGATTGTTAAAAATACAAAAACATACATATAAAATTAAAATGTTGAAAAACAATTTTTACCTCTGTCATCCCATTGCTCTCCTAGTGGAAGAGTCATATCGGGATCACCGCGATAATCCATCCCAGCGTATGGAAAATCCTGAATAATAAAAAGTTGGTTCTCTAACCAACGAAAGTACTCTGGGGTGAATCGAACGATCTCAAAACCCTCATCTGGATGATGGGTCATAACTGCGACCCATCGCATAACTCGAGGATCTTGGGGAAGTCTAACCTCAACTGTGAGCTACTGTGGAACCAACATCGGTACCCTCTCTAGGGCAAAGCTGACAGCTAAGTAACCATAACCAAAGTTCTTTAGTTGCCCTAGCTTTTCCCTAGTCAATTGGCCCTTCACATTGGCCAATACAGCATCGCACCAGTTGAAAATGGTGCCTTAGAAGCAGTCCACTGCCATGCGCATCTGGGAGCCTGTAGCTAGATGCAGGCTGCACTCCCGCAGAGTCTGGTAACAGTAAAAGCAATAACCTTCAGTTCAGGATGGGAGATGGTTTTCAGATCTATCCGTTTGTCCGGATCCTGGTTATTACAGAACTCTAGTCAGAGACTAGCAACAGATTGGCCACCTTGCCTAGATCTGAAAAGAGATAATTGCTCGCCTCTCTTGGGAAATCCAGTCAAAAAATATATGTCATCTGAATTGATTTCGAGCTTGTTGCCGCCAATAATGAAGCACTGGTCTTGAATGCTCCATCTGTTAACCATCCACTGCAAAAAGTCTACCTGTGCCCTCATGCCAGGTATGGTCCAAAATTTGAAAAGCCCACACTGCGCAACCACCGTGGGCGATTTTTTGCCCTAAATTTCCTCTAAAAATCAAAATATAAACCCTAAAATGAAATTTGAAACGGATGAAATGCAAGTCAAGGACATTATGGATTACCTGGAGAAGACGGTTCTGAATTCCAGCGGTCGGATTTTGCGCAATCTCCACGGGAAGTTTTTTACCAAAAGCTCTTACTTTTTACTCCAAAGGTAAATGGTAAAAATGAACTTGTAAAAGCCCTTTTTATAAGATTTTTTGAATAAATAAATTAAAAATTATTTATTTTTTACTTTGAAAAGGTCATTTTGGTTCATTTTTATTATTTTTTAAACATATATGAGTAATGTTTGCAGTTTTTGTGCAAAATATTGGGGTTTCAAGTGAAATCGTCATTTTCGACAAAAAACACATAGGAGTCCTCTTTAAGCTCTTTTCAGACTCATAAAAAATGAAAAGATTGCCGAGTGTTTCTTTGTATACTCGTTAAAATGGAATTACAAAGACAGTCTTTTACAGCTCTTTTCCGACCGTACAAACATGAAAAGATTGCCGGACTTTTGTCGTTTCAAGTTCAATATTGGTAATAAAACGACGTGTTTTCAGTCAGTTTTTTACTTTTTTGGATTGAAGGCACTAAACATGAAAAGTAATCCTTGGTTGTAATGATCAAGCAGTTCTCTCAAGCATTATTTTATACTTTTTTGGGCTTGGGAGACACAAATTTACGAAAAAGGACAACCGTGGAGTTTTCTTAAGTTTTTCTTCTGACTCCCTAAAATTGAAAATCACCGAGTTTCTCCTATACTGGACTCGTTAAAATTTCACAGTAAAGGACCTGTTCAATTACAAACAGGAACATGCCACTCCTTCTTAGGGATCGAATTTAAACTAAGTTGGACTCATCCGAAGGATGAGCTTATAACCAGGAAAATGTTATCCTCCTCAAGCTTGTCAAAAATAAAGAGGTACTTGCCAAAAATGGTGGGGGAAAATGAGAAAAATGAACCCGTTTGTTGTACTCTGTGTTTAAAAAACTTTCCATCACTCTTGAACACGACACTTTTATCCACCTGGGTTGGGAAATCCTTTACCTAATAGTTAATCAAACGACTTTGAAAGTCTTCAACCGGTTTTCGGGTATTAACTTTGGGTCAGCTGTCACCAAGACATCTGCTGTGTCGTTAAGTGTTGAAGAGGTCTGTGCAAATAAACCATTCACATACAAAATATTTGTCATCCATCATTGACCATCCCTGAGTTAAGTTCTTGCTAGTTTTATTTCTTCAGACTTGATCTATGATTTCGTGTTATGGGCTTGCCCATGACGGATCGCTTTCTATCGACTCCAACTTATTATCTAGAAATATGATCTAGAAATCGTCAGTACCTTGGAATCTGCGTGCCTCAATGGCAGGTTTCTCACCCTTGACGATAGGTTGCATCATTGACCTTCGATCAACGGATTCCGTGACATGTTCGAAATCGACTCATTCATTCGCATCTCATGGATTGTACTAGGTACTTTGAGGGCCATTGACATTACTGATGGTTCCTCTCACACTTGTTAACAATTTACATCATTGACTGGTAATCAAGTGGTTTATCCCATGTTCGACTTCGACACATCCATTCACATGGGTAGAATCGTACTCATTCGGAAAGTAGAAATGAAGACCCTGGATCTAGTTTCCACCATCCAGGCTGCGAGGAATTTTGTTATCATTCTATAGTGGACTATTCATAAACAGATGGCTGTGTCCATACTGTGTCCATGTGTTCCTACTTATGATGTAATACAAAATCATTCCTGTAACAGAGCAGTTTTAAGATAGTTCTTAGTCAGTTTTGATCTGAGTATGGGAATGCCTACCTCAGCGATGATATGTTCACATATATATATTTTGAATTGAATGTTTTTACATGTTCGACCGGGTATCCACAGGAAAATCCTTGAAATGATAAAGTCCTCTACTCTTCTTAGATGATCAAAAACCATCCTCATCTACTACAAACTTCACACTTTAGGGGGCAATCTGTTACACAAAAAATTGTCACCATGACTTTCTACAGTTCGTGTGAGTCCATCAATACTCATACATCCCTCTTTTGCAAGTCTTAAACTTCAGCTCTTCATGTCAAGCCTTGAAAATGGGAGAAAGACCTTAAAAATGTCTCAAACCTTGGTTTCACACTTTCTCCTAGTATTGCCTGCGGTGCCGCACCTAATAGTCATGTTTCCTACGAAACTGACCACTCTGTATATTTAGTGATGGGTGAAAACCCCTGTAAAAGTTAAAAAGGCGTGAGTTCATTCTTAAAAACTTATCTTGGGTCACTTCTAGACACTTCTAGAAGGAATATTACGCTGGCAAGTCCGCTCCACCTTGGTTCATCCATTCCATAACTAAGGGAGCTAACTCCATGATATGAGGTGCCTATCCCATTGAAGGAGGAACTTATCCATTCAATGGTGGACCTGCAACTTCCTCCATTTACAATATAAATTCATGCATTGGGTTGGTTGTAGAAGAGGTTGAAAGCTGAAGATTCTTGAGGGTAAATGCTGCTGAAAACTAGGCTTCCTTTTTGAGCTTGTGAGAGGAGAGATCACATACCTTTCATGTCATTTTGGAAGTGAGTGAGGCTTGTCAAAGTAGAGGAGACCCTTGCTGGACCCTGGAAAGGACTTGTGCAACATCAAGGCAAAGGTTGTAAAGTTCTTTTATTCATTAAGTTAATACAATCAAGTTTATTTTTCTCAATGAACTGTCTCTAATGGTTTGTTTTATGAGCTCCTTGATCTTCATAATGAACATGTTTTGTTATACACAGGTATGATTTGGTGTATGCTTATTTTTGTATGCAGGTTATTGAACGGGAACTGCTTGAAGCTGTTGGGATAAAACTGCCTCAAACAAGCATTGGACCGAGGTAGGGTCTTTTACACCTCATAGTATTCATTATTGAATTGAAACATGTTTAGAGAGAAATAGGTTTGCTTGTTCTCTTTGTTGCTAGATATCATTAGATACTAGGGAGATCAGTCTTGTTCGCAAGAACGATTCATCAGGCCAACAATGCTCCACCTCCAATGAGTTATGGTCAACCTTGGGGGGAACCAGTTCCTCTTACACCTATCTCCCCCAATATTTCACATGGAAATTTTTATCAAGGTCCCAACACCTTATATGTGTATCCCCATCCGCATCAACAGATGAAAGAGCTAGCTATTTATCCACATGTCTATCCTAATGTTGCCCCATATGCACCTCCTAGAGCTCCAACTTCATTAGCACTAGTGCCCCAGCCCCTCATGCCTCGTCCACCTCTACCACAAAAACAACCTCCCCCACAAGGTCAATTGTATGCTCAACAAAGCATAATAAATCCCCTCAACCCCAAGAAATGGAACAAGGGGAAAGGTAATTAGAACCAATGATCTCAAGGTAATCTAGGTAACCAGGGCCCACCACCTAATGCACCTAAGGGAAACCAACCTAATCTCGCAACCCACCAATGGGGCAAACAACCCAAGCAAAAAAAGGCTCTTCGTACAAATAAACTGTGTGCCTGTTGCAGTGTATATGGCCATTAAACTCATGAGTGTCCCATTTGACCTTAGATGTGACAAGTATGGGAAGCTCAAGTAGCTGCTTCTAGAGGACAAGAACCCATAGCTCCTCCTCCTTCTCCTGCTTCATCTCAACCATCTGTTCTTACCAATCCTTTTCCTCACTAAGGATATCTAGCTTCTCATCCTACACAAATTCATACAACTCCCCAACCCCCACACTCTGGTCACAATGATTATCATATCCTAATTATGAATTCTAACGAAGTCAACACTGAACAAGTCAACCTTCAGACTCGATCACACTAATATGACAAGCCACCCGCTAAGTCAACGACTGAGTCCCAACCCCAAGTTTCCACCAAGCCTCTATCATAACCAAATGGTACCTTACAAGTCCCTCCACCTAGGTTAGAGGTTATCCTTAAGATCCCTAAACGTCCATTAAGTCAAAATGTTGCTTATGCTAAATCTGACCATAGCTATACCATAGTATATGACTTGGCGCAGTCTCTTACTTCCATGTCAACACTAGAAGTCCTCCAGATGTTCCCATCCCAATAGAAAGCTCTGCTCTTTTCTTTGGGTGTTGTGGATCCTTTTGAAGATCATATGATTGTCTTTGACATTGAAAAATCAGAACATCCCCCCTTCCTTCATCCGTTTCATTTCAAATACCAATATCCATAAGAAATGCCATTGTTCAAGAGTGTAGCATATATGAAGGCGCCTCAACTTGTGTGATGGCCATTAGTGTTTGGAAGAAATTTGCTTCACCTGACTTGTCTCCTTCCACCATCACTCTATTCCTCGAACGATTAACCCTCTCATCCCCCTGGATTATATCATAACTGTCCTATCATTGTTGTTGGAAAGAATGTATCTATTAACATTGAGGTCATTAATGCCCCATTAGATTATAACATCATATTGGGTCGTAGTATCACATATGATATGTTAGCTGTTGCATCTATGGTTTTTTGTAAGATGTTCTTCCCTCATAATGGAAATATCGCGACTATCGATCAACTGATATACTATAATCCTAAGTCTTAGACTTCACCTCAGGTCACTATCTCATCGATGACTAGAAATAAGACTGTCTCATCCCTCGCCAATGTCTCACCCGGAGTCTACGAAGATTCCACATTACTTTATGCTTATTATGGTCCATTTCCTACCCCCTTAGATCCTAACTCTTCTAATGTTTTCATGCTTCAAGCATCACAGGCTACCCACAAACAGTCTGGTATGCCTTCACAAAAGCCAATACCTTCACAACCTGTTGTTCCAAACTCAACCTAGTATTCAGGTATTACTCCTCAAAATCCATTTCCTTCTGTTGGTATCTCTCCTAGTCCTTTCCCACCTGGAACCATTCCCCCAGGTCTTAAACATCTTGGAGTAGTTCCCCTAGGTCATTACTCTTCTGGTTAGATAACATTCTTATTCCCACCCCCTAGAGTTAATTCTACACCTGTCATGGCTACATTGAGTTTATATAACATCACCTTAGGGATTCCAGTCTGGTACATTGGTCCTCCCACAAACACTCCTCTTGATGAAATCAAAACTTCAACTAATTTACCCCAGTTCAACCTATTGTTCCCACCCCTTCCTTTGATTTAGTTCCACATCAACCTCAACAAGAACCTACTCTTGTTGTGAAAGCTTCTAGTGAGGGGGGATAGGCCCATAAAAAGGGAACCAAAGACAAGGCACCCAAACTAAATCTAACTCCTCTTAAGCCACCAAAGCCTACTCCTCCATGTGCTTCGTGTGATGTCGTTGGTCATACCAACAATAATTTTCCTGAACTCCCTCATATCAAGAATGTGGTCTCTGATACCTTTCCTAATTCTAATATTCCTAAGGTCCATGTCACCTTCCCTGAGTCTACTAAGAAGAACATATCCTTACACACGAATCACCCTTCTGATTTGTGTGATAAGCATGGCCATTATTCTCATCACTATCCCCATCTCAAAGAGTTTTGTGATACACTTCAAGTGCTTTGTGAGTTAGATGTCACCCATAGTTATTCCACCTCCCCTATACCTACGAGTTCTGGTCACACTCCTATCCTAGAACATGAGATCTCTCAACCAACTTTCATGACCGCTCCTCTTGATGCTGAGATGATGGATAATACCGCCCCTTTCTCTACCTTTTGTCATCCATGGGATTGATCTATTGGGAATCTCTTGACGTCTCCTATTGTGATTCTGTTAAACCTTCTTCGACGAAAAATTCGGTCTCAATATCGGTAGATGTCACATATACTAGTCATCCATCTCTCAACATTGACGATGTGCATGTGAAACTTGTCTCTCATGAAGATGCCTTAGGTATCTCATCTTCATCATGTTGTCTCTCTTCCTCTCGTCCTCCTATCTTTCATTCTCATGAAGACATCATGGAAGCCATGACCACCCCTGATTATCCTTGGGATGATATGCAACATCGTGCATACGTACTTCTGCAGCAAACCCATGAACAATATGTTGTGGAGTTCAAAGACTTCATCCATGATGAGGTTTATTGGTTCAATAACCCCGTAATTCAAACCTATGAATTCGATCCACATCCACCTTGTGGCCATTACATTTCCACACACTTTTTGGGTAAGGGGGCATCCACTTTTGAGAGTCTAGGAGAAGCAATTCTCCCCAACACTCTTAGTGCATCTAATAGTGTTGACTTTATTACCATTATTCTTCCCCATTTAGAAGAAACTCTAGAGTCTCATATCACTTTAGATCACCCTAGGGATGATCCATTTAATCATTCCTCCATCTTACATCAACAACCCAGTCTCTTAGGCACTGTTATTGTCCAACCACCATGTCATTGTAGTGAGCATCAATTCATTATATCCAAAGCCACTCTTGGGTATAGTGACACCATGTACGCAAAACTAGAAATTAGGTCAATTTGATTCATTTGTGTTGTGCCAAACGATATTGGAAATCCACCATTTCCTTTCTCTTACTGCATACTTTATCCATTCTTCCGATAAGAAGACAACCATAAACATAAACAAATGGCGGACCACATCATCAAAATATGTTTAGAGTCCACTATTCTAAATATATTTTGCATTCCCATAACATGCTACATACATCCATACCAAAATGGGGGGCATATCCCCCTATATCTCCTCATAATATTTTGGAGGATATTGTTCCAGTAGGATCGAACGCTTGAATCCCTTATTTGAGCACTTGGAACACAATGGCGTTCCACAAACTCCTCCTGCTATCTTGCATCATTCCAATCTTTGCATACTTGATAAGTCCCTCCATTATCATATGTTGAGGGGAAATAACACATGCTTGGGGGCATGATGGAACCCTTGGCCGCCATTTTCACCATAAGTCTCTCGACCTAGACCCTAATGATCTAGGTATGGTTGATTATCCTCTCTTTCCTTGGATAGTTTGTCCTACCGACCTCTCTGGCGATCCATATACACATCGCATATCATAGATGCTTGATACCATATATGAAAACATTCTACTCTATGTCATTCACACTTACCACTCGGTCCCCAGGTTTGAATTGGTGGGCGGGGATGATTCCAGACCTCCTCTATTAGTTCATTCCTGTGATATTTTATTTCCTTAATTCTTCATGAGGAACCATTCTTCCAAGAAGCCTTAAGGCCATCTTTATACAAGTAAGGCCACCTACCTAAACTTCATCGATCCATATTCCGATGGCTAGTTTTTCTCCTACAATCTCCACATATTTAGGGTCTTCTCATCCTCTACAAATTCTCCAACATATCATTATGAAAATGAATTAGATTTGGGGACAAGAAGCCCTTTTATAGAAAAACCCTAGTTTTCTCATCGCCCATTGGGACCAAAACGTAGCTCGGTTTGACGAACCATTAGAACCTTTGGAGAGATCTCACTGAGTTCTATAATGGGTCTCCTTTTGTTTTTGGTAATTTGACACTTCACCTAGAAGCTATTTTTTCCATGAGGTCTCACTTTGCTACCTATTAAAATAAAATTTCTTCATATGAGCTGCCTGTACTCTGGTACCACTTTACCTTTGCATTGGTCGACTCACGTGTTGATTTTCATCATGAGTGACCATTTTTACTGATGCTTTTATGACCCCCCTTGGGCTTCCCCCCATGTGGAAACATCATCGAGTCACCCTTGTTCCTAG
>APFE030321647.1:0-15360 GCA_000404065.3 Pinus taeda
AGGATTAGATGTTAGACGATTACAAAAACTTAAACCGTCGATCAATTCCTCTGAACCGTTCAGCTCCCATTTACTTTGAATTGCGATCAATCTCCTTGGAAGTGTTATCACATTCCATTGATCATCATTCTGGTGGGATATGCAGAGTTGTCCCCTGCCTCCTCCTTTCGATCCTTTCATCGTTACTTCCATAGCCTCGCAGAATCCCATCATGGTGCCTATTGGTATCAACGTCAGTTCTTTCAGGGATCCAACAACGGCATGGTTGGGATCAGACCAAAGATGGCGAGTCCTGGTTGGCAGCAAAAGCGATGAGAATAAGGTGGGAATGGCATTGATGTTCAGAAGCAAAGATTTCGTTAAATGGGTGAAAGCTAAACATCCGCTGCACTCGGCCAGGCATACTGGAATGTGGGAGTGCCCGGACTTCTACCCTGTGTCCCTCTATGGTAGCCATGGCGTTGATACCTCGACCACGGGTCCTTCTGTGAAGCACGTTCTCAAGAACAGTTTGGACGATAACAAAGTGGACTACTATACAATGGGCCATTACTCGCCCGAGTTGGACAGATATGTCCCCGACGATGGATCTGTGGAGGGCCACAATGGTCTCAGGTATGACTACGGTAAATTTTATGCGTCCAAGACCTTTTTTGACGATAACAAGTCGCGAAGGATTCTGTGGGGTTGGATCAACGAATCCGACAGCGTGGTGGATGATCTCAACAAAGGATGGGCTTCCCTTCAGGTATCTATATTATCCTAATTCTCACCTGCTCTGCTCTGTTTCTGCTTGGTGCATCATAATACTAGGTGATGTTTGATGTGCAGGCGATTCCTAGGGTTGTGCAGCTTGATCCTCTTACCGGGAGAAGCCTCGTTCAGTGGCCAGTGCCAGAGCTTGAATCTTTGCGCGAGCATAATATAAGGAAGGACCACGTGGTTTTGGAAAGAGAATCCGTAATGAAGGTGGAGGGATTCAGCTCAGGAGCTGCGCAGGTAATAAAGATATAAGGAAAATTAGATATTATTAGTTAAGAAAGAATGAGATGAATTTAAGCATATATATATATGAGTGATTGCATTGCATTGCAGGTGGACGTGGAGGTAGAGTTTGAGTTGGGAGGCGATTATGAAACGGTGGAGGAGTTGGAGGGAATGACAGCGACAGCTCAAAGCTTGTGCAGTCGCGGGAACAACAATACGAAAGGATTCGGGTTGATAGTGTTGGCATCTGATGATCTCAAAGAGAGGAGCGCTGTCTTCTTCAAGATTTTCAAGGGCGGACTTAATGGCAATGTCCAAAAAAAGGTGGCCTTGTGCATGGATCAGAGCAGGTAGAGCTACCCTTAATATTACTTTACAAATATCAATCCAGAAATTTCACTTAATTGCAATTGTAATTTGAATGAAAATATGTGCGAGGTCAGGTCCACACTGCAAGTGAATGTGGATAAGATGAGCTATGGAGGATTTGTGAGCGTGAAGCCTGACCAACGGTCATTGTCACTCAGAGTATTGGTAAGAGTAGGGTAGCAAATATTCAATCAAAGTTAATGTTAACATGAATGGAATTGGAGTTGAGGAATTGAAGGTTGATTACTATTGATGTGTGCGCAAGTTGATCACTCAATCGTGGAGAGTTTTGCAGAAGGAGGGAGAACGTGCATAACGTCGAGGAGTTATCCGACGGTGGCGGTTAATGAGAATGCTCGTCTCTTCGTATTTAATTATAACAAATTGCCCCTCGTCCTTCGTCGCCTCTCTGCATGGCATATGAACAGTACCATCCAAATATACGAATCTAACTGAGTCTGCACCATGATGTGAGTCTGAGTCTGAGTTATGAACACTTTTTCTCCTTATTGAAATGGAAGACTATCGACAGTCGGAGAAGTTCCATGCTAAAATTCACCCAACTGGAATATGACTATGTGGGTCACAATTTCCTTATGAATGACAACCACGACAAGTTTTTGGCTTCTTATCATATTTAAAAAGTGTATCTTTGTAACAGGATTTTCAATCACTAAACCAATTCAACTTTATATCATTATTTAATGTTTCTCATAGACAACCAAATTATGCCTCCATGCCATTCAAAAAGCTCGCTTGCTGATAAAATTGCAAATCATATAACTGGTTGTTTTTGTTGTTTTTTTTGAGGTTTTTGGTTTTTTAGTCTAATTCTTTATCTTTGTAACAGGATTTTCAATCACTAAACCAATTCAACTTTATAGCATTATTTAATGTTTCTCATAGAAAACCAAATTATGCCTCCATGCTATTCAAAAAGCTTGCATGCTGATAAAATTGCAAATCATATAACTGGTTGTTTTTTTGTTGCTTTTTTCAAGTTTTTGGTTTTTTAGTCTAATTCTTTAAAATTTAGTACGTATTTATTGAAATCACAAGTAATTTTATTTGTAATTTTGCACAATCAAATAAAAGTGTTTCAGGGTGTTGAATCTATATATATAGTCAAAAAAACAATTTAAATAACACAAATTAAAAATTCACCTCAAATTTTTCTGCAAAATTAAAATACAAAAAACTTCCTAATTACGTCGTAAGGCGTTTCCCTCTGAAACCCATCCCCCTCTTTGCCTACATATCATCCTTGGACACCGTACGATTAGATGTTAGACGATTACAAAAACTTAAACCGTCGATCAATTCCTTTGAACCGTTCAGCTCCCATTTACTTTGAAGTGCGACCAATCTCCTTGGAAGTGTTATCACATTCCATTGATCATCATTCTGGTGGGATATGCAGAGTTGTCCCCTGCCTCCTCCGTTCGATCCTTTCATCGTTTCTTCCATAGCCTCTACTCTACTTCACAAATTTAACATCATCGATGTTAATGGAGCGCGCGATGGCTGCAGATCCCTGAATGACTATCACTTCTCTGCCTATGCATTCTTCTCTCCGACTCAGACAGAGCTTTACCAGACTCTCATTAACTCTGGAATCCGTTTGCAGGGTTGCAACACATGGTATGGTGGTGGATATATTGGGAAATAACCAATTTGTATGGGTGGAAATAATTTCGTTGGAAGACTACCATCGATCTGGAAGACTCGAGATTTCGAATCAACAAGTTATGGCAATATAGTGTTCATTTGTTATATCTCTTGATTCTGTGTATCAATCTATTATAGGTCTTGATTCTGAATTATGTGTATTAATCTATTATATGTCTTGATTCCATGTATTAAGATGAAAAAATTGAGGATATCCTGAATTATCTTCTGGAAAAAAGAAGAGGGTTCAATTAAAATGTCTAGAGGCCTTATCATTTGCAGGTGAAGTTGCAGCATTTTGTTTTGACTTTACTCATTTTTTTAAAGTTTAGAATCAAGAGATATAACAAATGAACATAGTATTACCATAATTTGAATTATGTGCTGGAAATATAGCAAATGAACACAGTATTACCATAATCTGAATTAAGTGATGTTTTTCCACTTTTCTCAGTACGCTATGCTCTCACTTTTTACATATTACAACCACTGTTTTTAGTGGTACATGCCAATATTCAGTTTTTACGTATTTTGGATTCAGTCTTGATCATGAATTCTTACCGCATCTTACCTATGTACCACTTTATCCTCTTAATAAAAAAAATCAATTTTTCCCTTGGAAAAAAGCTTTGGTTGCTTCAAATTCTTGATATAAGAGTACTTTACCTAACCTAGTCATTACAAAGCCCAGAAAATACTAGTTTTTAGTTGTTTCAAAAAACTTAGTTATAAACATTACCATCATCAAAGCAGGAATTTCTCACCCCAAAAAACTCCACTCAATCTTGTTGATAATATAACATGTACTGCATAGACAGCTCGATTAAAATTATCTCTATCCGACTACAAATTAGAAAAAGGAGGGTACACTTGGACTATCAAATTAACACTAAGGAGAGAAAAAAAATTATTGACTCGGTAATATGAGTTACTAATGTAAACACACAGCATCAATCAAGAAAAACACATACATTATTTACTATGTTTTTCTCTATTTGGGTATCTACTACCTATTTTATTTTTCCATACATTATTTACTATGTTTTTCTCTCTGTGGGTATCCACTACCTATTTTATTTTTCTAGGGCGTATCTGGTTCATGGTCCAGAGATCATAGATTAGATCTGATAGTCCCCAGAGACTAGATCAGTTACCACTACCTCCACAAGATATTTGTACCAACCAAATCCACCCAAAGGGACCACTTCCTGCCAAGTCAACAACATAGCCTAACCTCAAGAGTGTCAAAATAATTGAATATGTGACCTCTCAATAGCAGAGTTAACAATAATGTATCAACAGTAGAGTTAACAACAGTGACTAATCAATAGGGGCTAAACCAACTTAACTAACCCTCTAAACGATCTACTGCCTACTAAACTAGTTGGAACATCAAAAATTATTCTTCATAGTACCTCTTGGAACATAAAAAATTATTCTTCATAGTACCTCTTCAAGACCAGATAAATATCTGCTCATACAACAAAACATGGTAATTGACTTAACATTTATCCAAATTTGGCCAGGGAAGCTTAAGTTCTGAACCAATAAATGCTTAAAATCAAAATCCCACACCATGGCTTTTGTACACAATGTATCGAGCAGTTATACTAACCTAACCAAATATATTGTGTCACAACACGAAAATAGGGATTAAAAAACATAAATGCGACTCACCAAACCACCCAATCTATGATGTCATAATAAGGGTGAAAAATAAGCCTGTGTTCATTTCAAGGATCTAGGAAGAAAATGAATTAATACTATGGATATATACTACTTTGTTCTTATTTTTATTAGTCAACATCCATTTGTATTTATCATTTTATTTACTAGCATTTGCACCAGATGTTACAAAGGAAACGCCGTAAGGCATAAATTGAAGAACACAAATACAACAAAAGAATACTTTGATAAAGAATACCAATATATTGAACGCTCAAATCAATGCCCCATTAACTGGAACCACTTAGTAGACATATCTATCAACATTGGGATTATACACAATGATCAAGAAATTTCCCATATACAAACAACACCTTCCACAACAACCTTTTGTGACATCCACATTTTAAAAAATGCCTTGGAACGTGATTGGAATCTCCCATATTGCCTTTTTCATTATGCAGATAAATCTTCCATACTGCTTATCAAGGACTTCAAATTGAGAAAATCATTTTTCCCAATTTTGTAATGCTCACTTATTGAACTCGGGCCCAATCTCATTGTTATTGGACAGTTTGAAGTCCTTGATAAGCAACTGAGATTTTTTGTTCCATTTTGCTGACTAGGCAATAAAAGTGGTTACAACAATGCTTTCAAAAGGTTATACCCTAGGAAAAGATTCTTTAGGCAAATCCAAAGAGTTAGACGAGAAGTATCAAGTGATGGACATTGCTGCAGCAAAGGTGGCAGATTTTGGCAAATTCTTCGGAAATATGTCAAAAGCAGGTTTGATTACAGCTGGGCATGCAACTTGCAATGCAGAAACAACACCTGTCAACAATAATTATTTTGCAACAGGAGCACTAATGGTTGCTGGGGTTCTTGACAACGCAACCAAAGCTGCTGCTAATTTTGGTAATAGGAATAATGCAGCAAAGAAGTAGACTTGAAGTATTATGGCACTATCAAGTTAGAACTATAATGTAGTGGTGTTGGCCTTCAGGTTTATCTGTCTTATAATTAAGTATGCATGTAATGTTGCTTACCCCGCCATAGTCGTTCTTGTATCAAATCAATTTTATTGTCTCTGTATATGTGTTTAAATGCCTGATCTTTCTGCAGCCCTTCACATTGAGATACACTATATATCTGTGGGCTTCAACCCCCAAATGCATGCTAGACAGCTGTTGACACCAACTAACATCAAGAAATTGGAGACGCTTCAGACTACTCAAGCGGTTGGGCAGCTTTTTGATGTTTGTTTTGGATAAATTTAGGAACTTCAAATGTTTTAAGTTCCCAATAGATGCGGGAAATGACTGGATGGAAGTATGAATTAGATCTAACACAGTCATCTAAAACAAATAAACAATGTCTTCGTTCTAGATTTTTATTCATTCCTTCAAAATATTTGTTAATTTTTCCCTGAATTCCCTTTACACCCCCTTCTTTTTCCTCAGAAACTTTTATCTGTCTGAACGTCGACATTAGCAACACTTCAATGACAAATTTGGGTGATACTGTAAGCCACACAAATTGGTCGAAACTGTCTCGGACATTTTGGTTGTTGAATACCTCTTGCACCAGAAGGGTTTTTCCCTATCCTCCCATACCCACAATAGCAATCACTCTGAATCCATTTTCCAATATCCACCGACTGACCTTTTCAATGTCTTCCTTTAATCCCACCGCTTGAAATTGAGATAGAAGAGCACAGGGTTTTCTTCTTTTATCTTCTTCTGAAGATTCAATATATGCATTGAGTGCTACCTTACCAATGGAGAAAAGTAAAATTTAGATATTACATCAAAATTTAGAAAGTCATACTTCTTAGACTAAAAAATGATTTTCTCAATTAACCTATGATAAATTTGGGTGATACTGTAAGCCACACAAATTGGTCGAAACTGTTTCAGACCTTTTGGTTGTTGAATACCTCTTGCACCAAAAGGGTTTTGCCCTGTCCTCCCATACCCACAATAGCAATCACTCTGAATCCATTTTCCAATATCCACGGAATGACCTTTTCAGTATCTTCCTTTAATCCTACCACTTGAAATTGAGATAGAAGAGCACAAGATTTTCTTCTTTTATCTTCTTCTAAAGATTCAATATATGCATTGAGTGCTTGAACACCAACAGTAGCATTGAGGGAGGTCAGATATTTGATCTATTTAGCACTCGTGTGTATCTTTGTGATTCTTTCCTTTATTTTCCTAATGTTCCTGCCCATTCAATCGCAGAAAATTATGTTGATGAAAATAAGCTTGCCCTGCTCACATTCCTCCACTATGTCAACAACATTAGTGAGAAAATCCTCAAGTCTGTTAAGCCAATTGATCACTGAACTAGAATTGGAAGTTCTGGTGGTTGTCGCATCCGTCAATAGGCATTTAATGGAATTAACCTCATCACAAATGAATTCAAAATCTTCTTCCCTAACCGCCTGACCAACGCAAATTTGATCCTCCATAATAGTTTTGGCTTTGCTTCTTGTTTCAGCTTCTGGTGTTGGAAATACCATTTTATCCTTTAACGTTTATTATTTTTGTTTTATTATTATTGCTTGAATTTCTTCTTAATAAGTGGTTGTGTTTCTTTTGGTTTTAGTGAAAATATGGGCTCCAATGTTGGCTCTCTTATTATGAAGTATAATTCATCTTTTAGAAATTTTCAATTATTAAATTAGGTTAGTCAATTGCTAAAAATATTAGATTTATTTCAAAAAAATTTTGTTACTTTATAGGTTAGACACTGGCTTGAAATACTAAACTTATTCCAAAATGTTTTTGTTACTTTATAGATAAGGCATAGATTGCTTGGCTCTATGAAAATACATGTTAATTTGTTACTTGTGCTCTTTGACTGAAAAATAAATGGTGACAGAAAAATGCATATTATGCTAATTGAGGAATTCTTTTTACTTGTCGAACTTATAGTATTGAATTTAACACACTAACACTTTACAACAATGAACTAACAATATTCATGATGAAAATAGCAATACGGAAGATCTATCTCCATAATGAGAAAGATAATATGGGAGATTCCAATCACGTTCCAAGGCATTTTTTAAAATGTGGATGTGACAAAAGGTTGTTGTGGAAGGTGTTGTTTGTATATGGGAAATTTCTTGATCATTGTGTATAATCATAATGTTGATAGATATGTCTACTAAGTGGTTCCAGTGAATGGGGCATTGATTTGAGCGTTCAATATATTTGTATTCTTTATCAGAGTATTCTTTTTTTGTATTTGTATTCTTCAATTTATGCCTTACGGCGTTTCCTTTGCAACATCTGGTGCAAATGCTAGTTGTATGATCATTATCCACTCATCATATGAACATGCACTGAAACCACTCATGAGAAATTAGAAGTGAACATACCACTATTACTCTCAGACGTATCGTGTATCGTGTCTACGTCAGCTGATTTTACTTTAAAAAAATAATAAATTAAAAATTAATAGATATTTATTTAAAATCATATCTTATAAAAATATTTTAAAAAGTAAAAAATAAATATAATTGCAGGAATTGTAATGGCTATATTTAGAAAAATATTAAAAATTCAAATATTATTATTATTTTTAACATCCTCCTGGTTAATTTCGCATTTGTCATTTTATTTTCAAATAAGAGCCTTCATTAACTTTAAACGAATATAACTATAAAAAAAAAAAAAATTTGGAATATAATAAATATATATTAATATATAATATTATATATTAATGACATAGTTTCTGTTTGGCTAAGATTTTTTTTGTTTGGTTAAGAGTTTTTGTTTTTGCTTGTGCTCATCTTCCTTGGACTTAAGGAATCATGTTAACTGCCTAAGACTCAGAGGCATCTGGTAGGAGTGAAAACGTGAGCACCACTAGTAGGTTATTCTAGGTGCCCTGGTTTTCCTTCAATAATTGTGATCAGTCAACCTCATTCGCAGTCAACACTTAGAGATGGTCCTCACTGCTAGTTTGACAACTTAGTTATGATAGTTTTTTCAACCTGTAAAAAAACAATGACAATAGTTGTTTATAAAAACTTATTCACAATAAAGTTTACATCACTATTGTTCTTTACATTCTTTATCTCCTATATGTATGATCATATAGAAGATAAGGAATTCACATATTGATATTACTTTTCTGTGTATGATTATTATTAAAATTTACCTCCATCTTATTTCCAAGATAAAAATATAATTTAAAAAAAAATATATATATATAATTATAAAATTATTAGTCCTCAGCTGGTGGCATGTAATGTTAAGTCACTATGTGATGTGAATTTCATCGGTTCAAAACTCCTTAAGTAAAAATCCAGTGATGTTAAGAGCTGGTGTGGCTTAGATGGAGTGCGAGTGTGCTTAGATGGAGTACGATCCTCAATTATTTTGATTGCTTAAATGCCCTTGGTTCACCATTTCTCAAGCTAATAATCAAACCTAATCTAATATTTAGAGAAATCACAAAACTTGATACAAAACAACAATTTTTTATTATTATTAAAAGTTATCAAAAAAAAATATTCTATTTAAAAAAGTTTTATAAAACAGTTTACCCACCCTATTCTTAAATATATAAACTCTATCCAATTTTAAATTTAAAAAATATATATAGAATTCACACATCCCTATTACCTAACTAATATACAAAATATTCTGATTAAAATAAAAAAAAATTATATACAATTTACATGGCTATTTTCTTAAATATATAACATTTGTCTAATTTTACAAGTTTTAGAAAAATATAAAAATTTACACATTGCTATTCATTCTCTAAATTCACAATCTTTGTTTTTTTCTGTATTCAAGCTTCTTCTGTGATCCATAATAAATTAAACAAAATCTTTCGGTAGAAATCACATGAGGGAGTTTTTTTTGGCCGGCACGTTTTGAACCAACAAGTGTGGCCTTGATGATGAACCACACTTGTTGGTTCGAAACCCGCGCAAGCCAAAAAATTATCTTATGTGATTTCTATCGAAAAACTTTGTTTAATCCTTTATTTTATTTTTAAAACAAAAACATTCAATAATTTGATAAAATTATTAGAATCACTCTATATATATTATTCTATATATATAAAAATAAATTGAGATTTTTGTAAATATTCCAATAAAATTTATAGCATATTTTAAGTTTCCAATTTTACACTCTTTTATATATATATAAAATATATAATAATTACTAATAAATTAATATTATATATATAAAATAGCGATTTCACTGCATGTTTTAGAAATACTATTCACTAAACTCTGTCGAACTTCTTTGCAATTCCATCCTATATTACCTTCTAATGTTTTCGTATTAATATTTCTGAGTAACATTATCATATTTTATAGTTTTGCTCAGGATATTTATAGTTTTGTTCCAGTCTATCTATCAAGTAAGTGATTTATATCATGTATAATAATCTCTTTTCTGAACTGTATTTCCATGTCAAAATACAATTTATTTCTGAATAACATTATCATATTTTATGAAAGCTACGCAATTCTTGTGCTCAGGATATTTATAGTTTTGTTCCAGTCTATCTATCAAGTAAGTGATTTATATCGTGTCTAATAATCTCTTTTCTGAACTGTATTTCCATGTCAAAATACAATTTATTTGAGAAACAATTAACTTATTTATAAAAAAATTAAGGCATACATGCACAATATGATATATCACACATTGATTAATTGTGGTTGCAATTTTCAAGTGATGTTGTTGTCATTGCAGCTTAAATTATAATCTTACTAAGTTTATTGATTATTGGCATCCAATTATCAGTGATAAGACTGATAAGGTGTGAGTGTGGTGTTTTTTTTAATGTTTTATTGTATTTTTAAGTACTTCCAAATCAAATTCAGAAACAATAATCTCAATGGCAACTACTTTCCATACCTACAACTTACTAATACCTTTTGATTTGTATTTCTGATTGAATATCGCAATACCATACTGAGTTTGTTGATTTGTATTTCAGAGTGGTTACAACAGTCCTAGCATATATCTCTGTATGTGAGAAGACGTTTCAGAGCATTGGATTCAAAGTTTATTCAACTAGGTTGCAGGTATTTTTAATTTGAATAAATTTAAGTGAACCATTTTGATTTATATGTAGGAACAGTTGGTTATTTCTTGTTAAATTAGGTGTTATTTAATGTTTGATTTAAGAATTAGTGATGAAGGTTGTTAATTGAAAATCAATATCATATCATGGTTTCATTTTTAAGTGGGTGAGATAAGGTTTCAAAGTGTAAACATTCTCTTTGCTACTTGTAAGTCTGAAGTTGGATTTTGATAGTTTTAAAAGTGAAGTTTGATTTTGATAGTTATAAAAGTGTGGTGCAGAAAATTTTGGTGACATTTGATGCAAGCAAGAAATTGGGTATTGGGTAGATTGACCATTTGATTGTGAAGCTATATCCACTTGCACGAATTATATGAGCTGACACCAAGTGGCTATCTCTAGGATTACAGGTCTCGGCTGGGTTGGAAAAGCCTTCAAATTTAGAAGAAAAAAAAATCAAGTTGTGGCTCTTGTTCCACCCTTGACTCACTTCAACCTTCCAGACAGGATCAAGCATTGCTCATAGGTTAGATAATGGAAAGAAAAAGTCAGAAAGGTGATCAAGCAAGTTCTTTTGCAGTTCAGTGCAAAAGATAGCTCACAGGTGTTGTTCCTCAGAGAAATTGAAAGTGGGGAGCACAGATATATGCAAATCAAGAGAGAATATGGTTGGGCACCTTTAACTCAGAAAAAGATGCTGCCTTGGCTTATGACAGATCTTCCCTCAAGTTAAAAGGCAAAGATAGCCCTCGAAACCTTCCCAATGAACCAATCTTTGAAACATATTCATATTTTCAAAATCACTTCATTGATAAAGAAGTTGTGAAATGATCAAAGATCATTCCTATGATCAAAAACTACAATAGATGAAACACCTTCCCAATTTACATAGATCAACAGAACAAGGTGAACCTCTTCAGCAGCTTTTGGAGAATTTACCAGGGTCCTCTATGATGCATAAACCACATCAATTTTGCAAAGTGTTGAATATTAGTGATGTGGGTTCCCTAAACAGGTTGGTGATCCCAAAAGAACATGCTCGAAATCACTTACCTATACACATCTTGGAGAATGGGGAGACCATATTTCTTACATTTTTTGACAGTGATGGTAAAGAATGGAAATTCAGGTTCAAGTATTGGGACAGCTCTCGAAGCTATGTGCACACTAGCGATGGAGAAAATTGTGAAGGCTAAAAAGTTGGAAGCAGGGGATATGGTTTACTTCACCCCTCACAACACCACAGAAAACACCTTTTACATTACAATTCTTCGTTGTCACGAAAATTAAAATTCCAATTCATCTTGCATTGCCAAGGGTTTCCTTGAGAAGTTTCTCGCCATGTCTACTTGTACTGAGAGTCTCGATTCAATGCCTCAAGAACGGAGGGACCCTGGTGCAGTAACTAATATGTTGACCATGCTAATGGATTTCAGTGACCCTGAACCAAGAGAGTTGGTGAGGGCTCAAGATCATGAAAGGTTGCAAGGAAATAGCATTATGGGCAATGCAGATATCCATGGATTGGAAAATGTGGAGTTAAAGAAAGAGAAAACAGAAACTGGCAACGTTGGCATAAAGCTATTTGGAGTTACAATTTTCCGCAATTCAATGCCTCAAGGGACGGATCCTGGTGCAGTAACTAATAATTTGACCATGCCAGTGGATTTCAGTGACCCTGAACCAACAGAGTTGGTGAGGGCTCAAGATTGTGAGAGGGTACAAGGAAATAGCATTATTTTCAGTGCAGATATTCAGGGCTTGGCAGATGATGAGATAAAGAATGTGAAAACAGAGACTGACAATGGTGCCATAAAGCTATTTGGGGTTACAATTATCCCCAATTGCAACAAAACCTAGTTTAGACTTTTGACAACTACGAAGTCAAACAATTTTGATTTTAAACTAGATTAGACTTTTGACAACTATTAAGTCAAACAATTTTGACTTTAACTACTTTGGACTTTTGACAACTCCTAAGTCAAACAATTTTGACTTTAGACTGTGTTTGGGCTTATATGTAGTGAAATTTCTGGAACAAATTTGACTTTAAACTACTTTTTGAGTTTTTGCAATATGTTGTGAAATTCTAAAAAGATGGTGTCATAATGATCAGTTTGAGCCACTGTTAAGGATTTAGAATATGTGAGGAAGATTATTAAATATTTGTAGGTAGGGGTGCTTGTTTTGTTTAATGTTCATTCTAAGATTTAAGCTTTTAGGGAATTGTAGTCTTTTATCATAAAATTTGAAGTATTTCTGTTTAATCATCCTGCAGATTTCATAATTGATTTGCAAGCAATCTGGACAATAGACCTGTATATAACTTCTTCATATGTGTAGCATTTCATGTTAAGATTTAAAATTTAGCATTTGAAATAATGGTTTATATATATGTTGAGCATTATTTAATGTTCTTTAATGTTCTTTGACATGGTTGTAGTCTTTCTGGTAAAAAAATATTATTGAGAAATGTTCACCTGCATAGTTGTCATCTTAATAGTAATTACAAATACAATCAAGGTTCTTCTTAAATATTCATTCACCTTTTGAATATATCATTTGTTAAGAAATAATAAATATAGAATTTGGATTGTTTTTCTATAAATATTAAAGTAGTTTCTTGTTATTTTTTAAGAATAATAAATATAGGATATTAGATTGTTTTTTATTGAAGTAATTTAGTTGATAAATATTAAAGTTTTTTATGGAAGATATTTATATTTTTTCTCAATTGTTCAATTTAATAATTTTTTATATATAAATTAAATTCACAATATAATGTGGTTTGAAGAAACTCATAAATATTTTAGAACATCTTTTTCTTTCATGAATTTGGATTAGTTTTTTTTAAAGATACTTTTTTTTTTTTTTTTGAAATTAAGGTTCACAATAATTAATGTGGTTGAAGAACTCATGAATATTTTAGAACGCCTTTTTCTTTCATGAGTTTGGATTTAGTTTTTTTTTAAATATCTTTCTTATTTTTTAATTTAGCAACTTTTTTTTATTATTACAAAAATTCAAATTTATAATAGTTAATGAGGTTGAAATAATCACGAAGTGCTTTGGAAGGTTTTTTAATTAAATTTTATCTTTTCCAAAATTCACACTAAAATTTTCCAAAAAAAGGAATTAATTCCCTCCAATATTACTTTCGAAATTCAAATTTATAATATTTATAATAATTAATGAGGTTGAAATAATCCTGAAGTATTTCGGAAAGTCTCTTAATTAAATTGTTTTCTCCAAAATTCACTCTAAAATTTTCCACGACGACTAAATTATCTGCAATTTCCTCCAATTTTACCTTCCCATATTTTTGGTAGTAAGGTTTTTTTTAGTAACATTGCCATATTTTTCCATTATATTTTCCAAAAATATGATAAAGTCATCTAAAATTTCAAAAAAAAAGAAATTCTGCACAATTCCCTCCAATTTTACTTCTCATATTTTGGTATGAAGGTTTTCTAGTAACCTTACCATATTTTTCCCATACGATAAAGTCATTTTGTGATATTTTCCGAAATATGTTTGGTGCATGTGCTAATTTGTTCCAGTCTATCTATCAAATGTGTATTTTTAGGTATGATGTTTTAGTATAGAGATCATATTAGTTTGAATGGAAATTAGTCATTGTATTAAAAAAAGTGAATTGTATTTTTTTAATATGATGTTTTAGCATAGAGATTATATTAGTTTGAATGGAAGTTAATCATTGTACAAAAAAAATTGAATTGCATTTTTTTTTTAATAATTGTAAGAGATAATGATTGATATCATGCATAATAATATGACTTATTCTAATAGGTTGCTTATGTTGTGATTATTATAATGCAATATTTTTAGAATTGAGAGTGTATTTTCATATAATAAAATAATTTATTTAAATGTACTAGTTTAGAAATATTTAACTCAGTTTATTTTTTTTTTTTAAATTGGAAGTTTAATACAATTTATTTAAATTTGTTACTTTAAAACAATCCACTTATTTATAATTTTTGAAGTGACACAATGACTAATATCATTCATTGACTAATTGTAATATCACTCAACTTCTGATATATCACTCATTGACTAATTGTAATTATGTGCAAAATATTTGATATATCACTTATAAAATTGTTGTACTCATTGATACATTGTTAAATAAATAGTTGTCAATAAATATTTATTCAAATGGTTCAATTTTCAAGTGATGTATTACTAGTCTTTTTGTTATGTTAGCATAAATTATAATGTTAATTTTTTTTTATTTATAATGCATCCCTCAATTTTCAAGTGATGTATTACTAGTCTTGTTCTCATGTTAGCATAAATAATAATACTAATTTGTTTATTTATTTTGCATCCAATTATAAGTAGAGACATGAACTATGCTCCATCCCACCCATTCCTCTCCCACCTATTCCTCTCGTATAAACATGCACTAAAACAACTCATAAAAAAATAAAAATGTACATAACACTATCACTTTTAAATGTATCATCGTTTAATTTTATATACATCATGTTCATTCATTTGAAAAAATATATATAATTATCAAAATATTTTATATAAAATTCTTATCCTTATAAAAAATAAGGATTTAAAAGTAATATATAT
>APFE030321654.1:0-35814 GCA_000404065.3 Pinus taeda
AAATCAAAGGGTTTTTCTGTTTGTGTTTTAGTAGTATAGGTGAGCCTACTTTCTTTATCTGTTGAGGTTTGTTCCTGGTTTTGAGGTTTGTTCTTGTTGATCACCTCTTGAGGCTCTTTGTTTGATTTAGGCTGTTCAACTGATGGAGTAGGTGAATTCAGTGACTGTTCAGTGATGTCTTCAACAGTTATTTCATTTGAGGGAGAATCAGTTGTGTTCTTTGGTTCCATTACTGGGGCACTTTTAGGCTGTATTTTATCTCTGGTTTTCTCAGGTTGTGTTACATTTACAGTCCTACTTCTCAACTTGTACTGTTTATGAACCTCATAGACAGCAGTGTCATAGCCTTGTTTGAAATCAAATGATTCCCCTGAACTGGTCTGAAACTGTTGACTATCTTCCTCCTCCTGATCCTCTTGACTTAAGAAGACTTGGTGCTTATTGTCAAGCCCCATTAGGTGGATATGAGTGTCTTCTGCTTGTTCTTCAGATGTGGACGTTTCAGCATAATTTTCTTGAAATGGTGGTCTTATTTTAGGATCAATGTTGGCTTTGCTGCCACCAGGGTTTTGGTTCCTCCTAAAGTTTGGAGCCCTGTTAGGATTGTTTGATGGTGCTTCCCATGAAGATTTGCTTTCCACAGATCCTACCCTATCACCTAACCTCTTCATACTAGAAATTATTGCATCTAATTTCTGGTCCAAGGCAGAGGGCTCTTCTTTGAAGACAACTCTCTTTTCTGTTTTGGCCCTATTCCTCTTGGCAATCAGGTTTGCTTCAACCGTTACAGCAACTCTCTGAGCTTCTTCGAGGGTTTGAGGGGCTCTTTCTTTCAATTGGTAGGCCATATCTAGGTCAAATCCATCTGGGAATTTGTATAAGGCTAAATCTGGGGGGGGTCTTAGGTTTTGAGGTATAGCATTATAAACATTGTTGAACCTGGCACAATATTCTAAAACAGTCTCTTGGGGACCTCTTCTAATCATATCATACTCACCAAGTATGTGTAAGGGGTCCTTCTTTTTCTCCCATCTGTTTGTAAAGGATTGGTAGAGCTCATCAGGGTTATTAATGCTGTTTGCAGGCAGAGATCTAAACCATGTTCTTACATCCCCTGTTAAGCTTTGGACAAATATTCTCATCCTTACAGTTTCATCATCAATCTCATAGTTTTCAAAATGATCTTGCATTCTTTTAGCATGTTGAATGGCAGAATAAGGTCCAGTGGAGTCAAAGTATGAGATTTTGGCCTGGTAGTCTTGAGGTAAGGCCACTGGATTGGCAGGTAGTTGCAGAGGTGCATATCTGGCCATATTTGCTGGGTTCTGGAGGTTAACTAGGACAACTGGTATAAGGGGAACAACAGGTATCACAGGGGTAACAGGTATAGAGTGTATAACAGTGTGGGATGGAAGGACTTGTGTGGGAGAAGAAGGGATTGGTGGGGAACTTTGAGATGTGGAAGGGGAGCTGGGGGAATTAGGGGTAGAACGGAATAGGACTTTAACTGGAGTGGGGATTGGGTTAGGAAACTCTGGCTGCTGACTAATGTCAGCAAGATGATCTTGTAGTTGCTGGTTCCTAACAAACTTAGGGATAGTATTGGGATTTTCGAAGAAAATGGGAGGGTTAGGATCAGGGTTATTCCTTGTATACCGGAGGTTCTTCTTGGGAGCCAGTTTCTAAGCTAGTCCTATAAGATTTTCTGAAAGTTTTGTGTAGCAGGGACTGGACAGGAATTCTAAAACTCTGTGTATCTGTATAGTGTGAAAAGAGGTCTGAGTCAGCTCTCCTTTAGGGCTAGAGATGTTTGTATAGCAGCAGCTTAAAGGTGTCTTAACTGATATTCAGACTGTGAGTGGAATATTTGATAGATATTCAGACCTTTAGACCCTGAAGGTCCCCAGCGGAGTCGCCATTTATGTTAACACCCAGGTTGTCCTCTTTGACTCCTAAGAGGATACGGCCGGGGTAACCACTAACCAGTCTTTGGGCTACAGCTCCTAGCCTAGCTGCAGTCAGAGAGGGCTCTCTCTATAAGTTTTTGTCACTGCTTTCAGTGAAGGTTTTAGGCTAGTTATGGAGTGAATGTTCTATTTGTTTTTCGTGTTTGGTTGGGAGGATGCTTCTGTTTTCCTAAAAGTATATCAGCAGGTAAGATTAATCCATTAGGCAATGGGGTCTAGGACTGTTTCCTCTTGAAATCTTGATTTGGTGAGGGGGAAAGCTACAGGGCCTGTGTGCATTTCATGAAACAAACTGTAAATAGTGAGATTTGAAGTGAATACAACTAGCAAAGAGCAATTAAGATTTCCTTACTTAAGCTGTATATTTGTGATAGAAGGCTTGTTATCTTGGAGCAATTACTTGAATTCCTAAAACAACAATACACAGTGAAAAATACACAGTGAGGATATGGTTATTAAAGGTAGCAGTTAAGAATTACGCTTTAAACACCTTATCAGAAGAAAACATATGAGATAGTTAAGATTGAGCTCAGGGTAGTCAATGACCGAGTCCTGAGGCTATTCTTTTTCCTTACTATCTAGCTTTACAAGCGTATAAAGACATGAGATACATATAGAATAACAGGAAACACAGGCGAAATTAAGAGTCATGAAGAAAACTTATTTGAACCATGTAATGCACAGGAATCTTGCCACTTTGAGCCACACACCATCAACAGATCAAGAGACCAACATCTTGGAAGAAATCCCACTGCCTTTGTATTAAACTGTCTGAAGGATTACAACATCAAATTTATAGAGAAGATATCAGGAGAATTTCTTGCATCCAGAGTCCAACCCTTCTAAAAAAACGCGAGGGTCAATATATAGAGTTTACATACAAAAATATCTCAGGAATGAAGTCATCTGAGAGGAAAATATCTCTTACACTTGTACAGAGAAAGTAGCTGAGAAGTTATTACAAGTATAAATGATAGTAAAGGCCTTTAACTGCTGTCAGGATAGCTTTTTGACCTTTGAGTATTGCGGAGTTTAACTGCGCGGCTTTTTTATAAATGAAGCATTGAAGTGCTTTGTTACTTCTGATTTTCTGTATCTTTCTTGCCCCTGCCACCTGTACCTACTGATGCTGCTGTTGATGCCGAGTACCTGTGTTGAGTTGGCTCAGCGCTTTTTATGCTTGCTGACATGGCTTTGTTCACCTGTTGATGCAATGTGGACTGTACTGCTGCAGAAAAGTTTTGCTTGCTCAGCCTTGGTTCAAAAGTAGCTGTATCAGGTCCTGCCAAGTATTTGGAGGAGGAAGCTGGTCCCTCAAAATTGACCCTATGGTCTCATCTGCTTCTGTGTATTTATAGAAATCGGGAGGCTTATCAAATAAATGTGCTACCTCATTTTTAATAAAAAACAAATTATCTAATTTATTAAAAAGAGCTTGTCCTGTTAATGGGCCTGCTGTAGATGACCCAGGAGCCTCAGCAATCTGCATGGCTGAAAAAGTGCTTATTCTTTTGATGTACTTCTCATAAGAGAGAAGTTTTCCTGATTCTTCCAAACTGGGAAGCCCTTTGTCCTGCAGGGCTGTGAACCTATTCTGGAACTTGTGTATATCTGTCTGCATATCATGGACCTTCCTGTCCAGGGTCTGAATTAGGTTTCTCATTGTTGTAGTTCTTTTGATTAAGGAAATGGTTTCAGTTCTATTAGAAATTCCCATTCTTATTAGCTGAGAACCAGTCCTATAGTTAAGGACCTCAATCATCTTGGGGGCAAGGTCGGCCATGCCTCCTAGAGCATCTCTTGCTCTGTACAGTTCTTTCTTTGCCTTGCCAATTAGTCCTATCTGCTCATATATAGCTTCGATGTACTCCCATTGGTTAGTGATTGCTTGTCCAATGGCATTCCATATCACTTGCTTGACTTCTGCTGTTACCTTCTCAAAATTGAGTTGTTTTTCCAGCTCTGCAATAGTCTTCTTTAGGGCTTTTACTTCCCTCTCTCTCTCAGCCACGTTCTGCTTAGATTTATCATATTTTTCTTCTATTTTCGCTAAGGTTTCCTTGGCCTTGTTTAGCTCTGTCATTTGAGCTTCCAGCACTTGAAGTTCCTGCCTTAATTTCTTCATATCCAGGCTCTCGGCCTGCTCTGTTGGTGGTGCTGTAGTGGCTGGCTCTGTTGTAGCTGCTTCTGTTGTGGCTGGAGCTGTTTCTGCTGGAGTTGTTTTTGCTGCCTGCTGTGGAGGGATGTCCTCTTTAGGGGTCTCTTCTAGGTTTATTTTCTCTGTGGGTGGTTTAGAGGATTGCCCTTGTTCTCCCCTCTGTATAGCTGCTTCTAGGGTATTCTCTATATCCCGCAGCTTTTGTTGGGTGTCCACCAGTTCCTTATACAAATTCATGAGCAGTGCAGTGATATCCTTATCTCTTCTTTGTTGGGCTACTTCATCTGTTTGCGGATGTATGGTTGGTGGGATCTTCATCTTTTTCTTGATTGCAGCTACATCTGCATCACTTAGTTTAAGGACCTCCTGAATAGCCTTAACATCATTGGGATCATGCCCAAATTCTATGATAATGTCCTCCAGCGCCTTGATTCTATTGTCCTTGGCTTGAGAGGATGCCCTCTCCAACTCAAGCTGTGCTGCTGTGTTATTCAACCTGTTCTGCAGCCTATAATTCACCAAGGTCTTGTCTGCCAGGGTGGCATAGACCATCTCACCCGTTTGCTTATGAAGCTCGATCTGGTCCATAGGGTGGATGTCTTTTGCAAGGACTTCTAAGTTTGTCCTTATGTAGTCTGCAGTTGTTTGAGGTCGCTGCTCTGTGGGAGTAAAATGACTCAAAGTCAATTTAGCTTCTTGTACATCATAGGCAGCCATAAGCCTATGTTGATTTGATGGAGCCATGTTTAATAGATAATTGTATAGCTTGATTTTGAGTGGCTCACTCCTCCTCTTAGCATCCTTGAAGAAGTCTTTGATGCCTGCAGTTCTGCTTTTATCTTGCCCTGAGGAGCTAACCTCCCCAAGTGCTGTCCTGTCCTGCTCTTGATGCATTGAGCTAGCAGAGGCCTCAAAGCTTTGTATTTCCTCTTCTCTAGAAATGGATTTAGCCTTTGCCTTTTTTCTGAACCTTCTGTGAGAGGGGTCTCCCTCTCCCTTTTCCTGCTGATATCCTCCCTTAGAGGGGTTTGGAGGACCGAAGGGTCAACCCTAGAATCTTGTCTAGGAGGTGCCATGCTGGTTGTTTTTTCTTGGGTGGCTGCCTGGCCTTCTCCTTTTTGCTGTTCCTGATCCTGTTGATCAGTTTCTTGCTGATTTTGTTGCTGTTGCTCCTGCTAGCCCTGTTGGCCCTCTTGCTGCTGCTCCTACTGGCCCTCTGTTTCTTCCATTACCTTGCCCTTTCCTTTGTCCTGCCCTTGCTTTGAAGCTTGTGCTGCTCCTTCTTGTGTTGCAAATGAGGAAGCTGGCGCTGTTGTTTGAGGACTGGGTAGGGTAGGCACCTGAGAAGGACACTCCAAGTCAGCCATTTTCAATAAATGTCTTCTAGCCTTGTCATTTAGCTCTTCTTGGGTCAGGGGCTCTATCAAGGTGTTTTTCTGCCATTTTGGCTGGTTTGCATGTCTTGTTATGAGGATCATGTTATGATGCTCATAACTGGATAGTTTGTATTTCAATCTCCTCTTGGATATAAATCCATTGGGGTCATATGGTTTCCATAAGAAGCTTTGCGTTAGGCCTAAGCCATACAACATTTTCTCTGCCTCCTTCCATCCTTCTCTTTTGCTTAAAACCAAATGCCCGAGCTAGTTTTTAATTTTAAGCTGTGCTTTCTTGCCCCTTCCTGAAAAATGGACTAGATCGACATAGGCAAACTGTCTGAAATACTCCAGGGCAAAGAGCTTCATAGGCACAAACCTGGGCAGCCTGAATGGTCTTAGCTCACAACCATATATTCTGATCACTGTGTGATGCTGGTAAAAATACCAGTCCCCTATGCTGTAAGCAGTGGATAGTTGCAGTATCCTCTTCATTTCCTCAGTGAGTCTTGGAGGAGGCTCTGTCATAAGCAGGGACATGGCTGGATGGATGAATAAATCTATAAACTCACAGTATGTGTAGGGTGAGTAGAAATAGCCATGGAAGATTGAGCTCCAATATACAACTGATCTAGGGTTTCCTGCTGCATCATTTCTTTTGATTTCAAAAGAGAATTTGTCATATTGGTGATATAAAATTAGATGATAAATATAAGAGGTGTATCTAAACACCCTCTCTCTGGGTAAATGCAGGAACTGCTCATGTATTTTATCCGAGATGTATGTGGCATAGTTGTAGCAGATGGGGGCCCTCCCTGGGACAAACATTAACATCATAACTAGCACAGTTTCCTCTATATACTCCATTGATTTGTATCCCAACACTGAGCTCACCATATGAGCTAGGTCTAGTCCAAGTTGATTTAGGTATCCATCAAAGATAGGAGGATGCAGTATTGTGTCTGATTTACTAACAAACAGTTGATTAAACCTCAGGATCTCTGCCTCTGTGAATGTTTTGGTCCCTTTGTTGATTAAGTCCAGCAGGGACAAAGGAACCATTTTTTTGTCAGTTTTGAACTGAACCATGTCTCTGATGGCCTGAGGGGTGGTATAGAATACAACTTCACCCTTGGGATTTACAACAGCTCTCTGTGATGGCTCATAGCAACTGGCACATAGATAGATAAGATCAGGGAATTGTCTAACTAGAGGCATTTTAAACGTTGGCAGGGCAGACTCCCAGATGCCTAGGATATCTGTTCCCTCTCTGTGCTTGGCCCTGAACTCACTTAGCAGGTGAAGATGAGGGGTGGATCCTTCTCTGGAGTCTTCTGAGATCTGGTAATCCAGGTCTGCCAGATCTTGCCAGTCTAGCTCTCTCTGAGGAGCATTTAGAGGAGTGACATTGAGTATTTCGGGGGTCTCCATGCTTTATATAAATAGTCACTGAAATGCCGCTTGAAACTGTGAGATTGACGGAAACCAAGGTTGATTACAGTCAGGATGACAATGCTGGTCCTTTTGGGCAGGGTTTTTAGTAGCAGGAAGACCTCCCTTGTCAGTTTTGGGAATTGAGCAGGAGACCACGATTGCGCGACTCAGGGTAGGTTTTAGCAGAAAAGTGCAGTTCCCAGAGGCTTCTACCGCTAAGTTTTAGCTCTAAGTAGTCAAATTGGGCAGAGTGCGGTTGGTTTACCGGTGCAATTTTGAATTCAATGGTTTTTTAAGGTGGTTTTTACAGAAAATTTACAAAAAACCAGTTCACAGGGGGACGAGGCCGAAATACCTGGTAAACAGTGGTCTGGACTGAAGAATGTAGCTGGTTCTGCGCGCTGGGTGCGTTGAAAATGGTTGCAGGTTGGCTGGTGGCGCGGGCGTCGTAAAATTACATGCAGAGAGCTTCAACAGTAATTCGCGAAAAATATGAAAAATAGTGAAAATTGGCGAAAATATGGCTTTTTGGCCTTTTTGGCGCGCTTTATGGATGACGTCAGCATGACGTCATCATGGGGGCCTGGGTTGGGTGACGTCAGCATGACGTCACCGGGTCACGTGGCGGTCAACGGTAGGTCCACGGGGGCGGTGAGGTGGTGGCCAGGTGGACGAATGGGGAACGAGGCGGGAGGAACTGGCGGTGACGTGCACGGCAGTGGGGCGCGAATGTGTACGGGACAGGTGTCGCAATATCGGAAGGGGCCCTGTACGTCGGACGGACTGTCAGACATCGCTCCGATGCAATAGTAGAGTGACGCGTGCCCCTGGCCTGATGCTGGCCTGACGTAAGCGTCTGACAGATATCGGAAGGTATCTGTCAGACATGTAAGGCCTTCCGATATTGATATAGGCCGTGGATCTGAGGGCGGGCGATCGGACGGTCGTCGGGCGCCCAACTTGTGAGAACGGTAGCGGCCCCTTTGGTTAATGTGCGGACGTCGGAACTGCCCGACATGATCCTCCGCCGTAGATCTGGATCCGGCGCGATCTGACGGTCGTCGGGCAGGCAACCTGCACGGACAATAGGGACCAGCGGGCGGGCAATAAACAATAATTTTCCTCTGCAGACGTGGACGGCGGGACCCTCCGGGCGATGAATGCTCCTTTTGATGAATTTTTAATGGTTTTTCTCGCCAAAATATTACTATCCGCCAATGTTAGAAATACAAGCCATTCAAGGGTTTTTATAAAGTTTCGGGCGCAAGCTTTTATGAAGGCGGAAACTATAGGAAAAGGGGTTTTAAACAGGATTTATGCAATATGAACAGGTGAATAACCCCCGACCTTAGGATAAAGCGGGGAAGGGTGATTTTATAAGGTTTTCCGCTCCTTGGAGTAATTTTTATGGATTTTTGAAGGTTTTTCAATGGTTTTTCAAGGTTTTTCAAGGCAAAATGGCACTTTGAGTAGGGAAACTGGTTTGAGGTGGAGCAAAAGGTGAGTCATGGGTTCTTGACCTTGACCAGGTGTCAAATCAATTCCCAGGGAGAAAATATTATGGCTATAGTGCCAGGGAGGGGATATTTATGCATTGTGGGGTTTATACACCATGGTGTTTATAATAATAGGGATAAAGGGGTATAGGTGGCTAAAATAGTAGAGTTAGCTGTTAATATGGAGGGAACATATGAGTGAGGGCTATTTCAACCAAGTTTTCTTTGAAAATAACTTGAAATCAGGAGTAGTTCAAAATGAAAAGATTTTTGCACAAGAAATGTGGCTTCTTAAAGCTATAAGAATGTAAAACATTTGAATTTCTTTGCTTTGTGCAACTTGGGGAAAGGGTGTTAGTGATGAGTAACATACAGATGAAAACAGGGGAGTTAGTCAAGCTCCAGTGTGTTGCTCTTCCTGTAGATGTTTCAGCAACTTTGATTTTGAAAGAGACACTATTTCTGCAACCCCATCTACCTACCCAACTATTTCTCCTAGCATTTTTTGTTCCTTCTTGGAGGGTGCACTTGGACTTGCAAACCCCTTGAATGCCTTTTTCTTTTTATTGGCTTTTTCTCTCATTCTCTATCTAATACAACCCTTATTCCTTCCAAGGTCCCATATTAAGCAGTTGGGAACCTTAGTTTCTCTACCTAGCTACTGATCTGCCAAGATTAAACAGTTTGGACAGATTTCATTCTCTATTCTACAACATGGAAATTGAAAACATGGCATGATCCAGATTAGACTGTTGAACCACCCATCAAAATTGAGTTCTTATCAAAACTGATACAGACATTGCCTTCTTGGGAAAATATGGGATCTTTGCATTTATCAAAGCAGAGCATATTTGGACCTTTGATATCCAATCATGAAATATGAAACCTATTGATATAGGTATCCAACATTTGGAATATGGCGGGTCTTCAATCCAACTTTAGGTTCCATGAAATCATGATTAAAATTTCTTTTGTTCTCATCATGAGTTTCCTCTACAACCCTTTCACCATTAGGAAGCCTTTCTTGTAGCAACTTTGTCCAACCTTCCTTCAAACCTTCCATGTCTTTCTTCAAATATTCAATGTTTCCTTTTGATTTTGATTGTATACCATGCATTGAACATAGCGAGAAAGTAGTGGTTGGACAAAGAGCTAGGGTTTCAAGCTTCTGCAAGTGTTGAACTCCATGGAAGTGTGCAAAGGGGGGAGCTCCACTCCTCCTACGGGTAGGCCATGACCAATCGAGGTAAGAAACCAATAGAAACTATCAGAGGTCCTTCAGGAGAAGGGAAAAGGAACATGGAAGAGGAACATGATTTAACCAAAACAAGGGAGGACAATAGAACAAAAGAAAATGAGGAAGAAGACAAGAAACAGGGAGCAGAAAACAAAGCGTAAAAGCATCCATGTAAACCCAGGGCTGAGGTTACACCCAGAGTAGTTTTAAATGATCCTGCTCTGCAGGTGCATAGGGACCACATGCAGACCTATGCTATCATTTGTAAATTCATGGGATTATGGCCCACTGAAAAGGCATTGCAAGCATGGATTAAATACCACTGGAAACCAGAAGGAAGCATAAACCTACATCTTAGGTCAAAGGGTTTCTTCACTGTGGTCTTTACAAATATTGAGGACAAAGATAGGGTGTTTGAAGGAGGGCCCTACTTCTATGTAGCAACAACCCTTTATATGCGATCGTGGATGATGAATTTTGTCCCGGAGTGATAGACATTCACTTCGGTCCTGGTCTAGGTAAGACTCTACTCCCTACCTCTTGATTACTGGCAAAAAAAATCATTGTCTGCCAAGGGAAACAAATTAGGGCATTTTGTGAAAGCTTCTGAGGCCACTAGAAGGGGAATATATACTTCCTTCGCACGAATATGTGTGGATATGGATCTCTTTGGAGCTCTACCGGATGAGGTCATCTTGGAAGTTTTTGATGAAGAATGGGTGCAAACAGGAGATTATGAATATATTCCTTTGAGATGTCACAGGTGCCATGAGCATGGGCACTTATTTAGAGATTGCCCTCTTAGCAAAATAGAGAACAAAAGTAAAGCTTCCATAGTGAAAGACATGGAAAACTTTCACAAAGTGGGATATAGAGGAAAAGGGGGCAAAAGGGGGCCATAGCAACATCAAACAGAAGGGCAATAGGCTAGTCTAAACAAGTTCCAAGTATTCGAAGAAGAGGAAGAGATAACAAAGGCAAATCAGGTAATGGAAGGAAGCCTAGGGGAGAAGGATAAAAAAGAAGATAGTGAACAAACATAGGATATTAATAAACAAAAAGAGACTATGGTGAGCGATGGAGAACTGGAAATGGACCAAGAAATGGCCCAAAGTGAGATGGAAATGGAGGATCATGACCTGTAGGAGGTTCTTGATAGAGAACACCTAGATCTGGAAGGGTTCTTGAAACAGGGGAGAATGGGAGGGGTAGACTCACTACATCAAGAAGAGTTCAACAGGGTACAACAATTGTTCCTATGGAAAACTCTGGCTAAAGGGCTTGAAAGGCAAAGAAACAATGAAAGGCAGGGCAACGAAGGTGTGAAAACTATGAAAACCACACTAGGATTAGCTCCTAGAAACCCAAGAAAGAAAAGAGGTAGAAAAAATCAGAATGAGTTATTGATGGAATGCGAAAATCTAATGATAGATTCAGGTAAGATTAAAGACCTAACCAACTACTCCTTTACAAATATTTCATAATGAAGTTCACATCTTGGAATATCAGAGGTCTAGGTAGTAAAAGAAAACAAAGAATACTTAGCAATAGAATGAAACAAGAAGCTCCAGATATGATCTTTATCTAGGAAAATAAATGTTCCATTCAAAAAATAAAAGAAATTCACAACAAATGGCTCAATAAATTTGAGTTTCTAGAAGTCAATGTAGAAAATACAGTAGGAGGCATACTCACTCTTTGGAACCCCCAAAATATTGGCATAATAGATGCTAAGGCATCTAGGAATTATTTATCAGTGGTTATTCAGCCTCTGGGAGATAGGGAGACTTAGCTGGTCACGAATGTTTATGGCCCCCAAAGACTAGATGATAAACTCAGATTTCTAGATTCTCTTATGGAACTAAGATATAGACATGCAGGAGTACCATGGATCATGGGTGGGGACTTCAACATGATCAAATCACTTTCAGAGAAAAAAGGGGGAACCAGAACTTTAAGCAAATACTCTGTAGCATTTCAAACTTTTATAGATAATATGAAGCTAGTTGACACTGATATGAGTAATGGCCTCTTTACATGGAACAATAAAATAGGAAGAGAGTCTCAAGTAGCCTCGAAGTTAGATAGATTCATAATCTCAGAGGACCTTATGCTCACCGACAAGGAAATGATAGTGAGAATTCTCCCCTTTGGAGGCTCAGACAATTGGCCTGTACAACTTCAGGTTCAAGGCATTGGCACCCCCAAGAATAGACCTTTTAGTTTTGAGAAAATCTGGCTCACTCACCGAGATTTCATTAGCAACATTGCAAAATGGTGGACATAAGATCTGCATATTCAGGGTACAAGTCTATTACACAAAAGACTAAAACACATCAAGCTCAGACTTAAAGACAGGAACAAGAATGAATTTGGAAATATTTTTGAAGCGAAAAATGTTGTTGAAGAAAAAATGCAGGAACTCAATCAAGCCCTTATCACGGATGGCTTTGATAGATTCAGAAATGATCAAGTCACCAAACATCATCAAGACTGGGAGAACTTAAGTAAACAAGAGGAAATATTTTGGAGACAAAAATGTAGAGTTCAATGGCTAAAAGAAGGGGAGTGAAACACTAGATTTTTCCACAGATCCACCATGGCGAACAGATCTCATAATAGGATCTCTTCGATCGAGGATGAGGGAGGTCATCTACTTAATTCCCATGAAGATATAGAAACTGTGATAGTTCAGCACTTTTGAGGTATAGAAAACGAAACCATTTCAGATAGAGATCATTTTATCAGGGACTTAACAAGGCATATACCTAGGCTAGTAACAAGAGAGGATAATTTCAATCTTAATAGGCCAGTGACTGAAGAGGAGGTTAGTGAGGTCATCAAAGAAGTGCAGAATGGTAAAGCGCCATGCCCTGATGGTTTCAATGTGGATTTCTTTAAAGCTTGTTGGAACATTGTTAAACAATATATTCTGAATGTAGTGGAGGATTCCAGGATGAATAGAACCATTTTGAAGGTGCTCAATACTTCCTTCATCTCCTTGATCCCCAAACAGGATAATCTCAGACTCCAAACAGGTTTACACCCATAGCTTTGTGCAATGTGGTGTACAAGATAATATCCAAAGTTGTTGCCAATAGACTCAAACCCCTTCTTCCTACTCTAGTTTCTATGGAGCAATCAGGTTATGTGGGGGATAGACAAATTCTCAATAATAGCATTCAAGCACATGAGTTGGTGCACTCATTGTTAAGCAATAGGAAGGCCGGAATGATTATGTAATTGGACCTAGCCAAAGCTTACGATAAGTTGAATTGGACCTATATCAAGAAGGTCCTTCTACCCTTTGGATTTGATCATAACTGGTTAAGATGGGTTATGGCCCTGGTAGCTTCTTCTAGCTTTTCAATTCTGGTTAGTGGTTCTCCTTCCAACACTTTTACTCCTTCAAGAGGCCTCAGGCAGGGAGATCCGCTCTCTCCCTTTCTCTTTATCCTCATGATGGAAGGACTTGGTTGGTCTATCAAGCATGCGAAAGAAGTTGGTAACATCAAGGGTCTCCAACTTTTTGAGACAGGATAGGCTTTGACCCATCAACAATTTGTTGATGATACTATGCTGCAGGGAATCCCCACGGTCAAATAAGCACTAGCTTATAAACAAATCTTATGTGAATTTTCCATGGTTAAAGGTATGGAAGTAAATATTTCCAAATCTAAGATTTTTTTCTTTAATAGTAATATTGCTATTGAGAGAAATATCTCCAGAATTCTAGGCTTTCAAAGGGATGTCCTTCCTTCCAAATACTTGGGAGTTCCTCTAATTGATAAACCTTTGCACAAGAGCATTTGGGAGTCGATGATTAATAAGATGTAGGATAAAATCAGGAAATGGACTATTAGATCTTTAAACTTGGTAGGTCGATTGGTGCTTACAAAAGCTGTACTTCAATCAATCCCCGTCTTCATGCTTTTAGCCCTTCCAACTCCAAAAGGAGTTTTGCAACAATTTAGACCCATTCCAAGAGACTTTCTCTGGGGTAAGGGGGAGGAGAGAAAGAAATGGTCCTTGGTAGCCTGGGATAATATTTGCAAACCTAAAAACCATGGGGGTCTTGGATTGGATGATTTGGAAGTACTAAGCAAAGTTTTAGAGGCAAAATTATGTTGGTGTTGGGTAGAAGATCCAAAGGCTTAGTGGGCCAGTATTTGGAAAGAAAAATACACCAACACTTGGCAAGATAATGATCACATAAGGATGAATGGCATCATAAAAGGCTCCTACATCTAGAATAAGGCCTGGGAGAATAGAGTCTTAGTGCAAAAATATAGCTTCTCAGAAATCAGAGAAGGAGATCTTGCTTTGTTTTTGGGAGGATATATGGCAACAAGAACCTACACTGTTAAGAGAGGACTTTCTGGACTTCAAGAAAGAAACTGATACCAAAGGGTTACCTAGGGTAAAAGATTTTTGGGATCAAACCAATAGTGAAGGAAAATGGAGAACCTGGAAGAATATAGACTACAGAGATGATAGCCCCTTGAAAGCAAAAGCTGAGGCACTTCTAACAATGTTGGACCAAAGGAAAATTTTAGTTTCAGAGGGGCATGAACAACTTAGATGGGGCAACAATAATGAAGGTACCTTCAATCTTAAGGAGGCAAAGCACATAATCCTTGAGTTGGACCCTAATGTACTAGACAGGGTTTGGCAAAACCTATGGAGGCATCAAGGATGGATGAAAATCAAACTCTTTATGTGGCTAGTACATCATAAGAAAATTTTGACTTGGGAAAACATTCAGAAGAGGGGTGTTCTGGGACCTTCTAGATGCCAGCTCTATGAAGCCCAAGAGGAAACAATGGAGCACCTTCTCAATAATTGTATTTTCACCTCCAGGTTGTGGGATACTTTTGCCACAATTTTCCAACAGACAGATCGGGACAAAGGAAGCATTATCAATACCCTAAATAACTGGAGATGAAACTTCTCTGATTATGAATTTCTTCGTCAGCTTGGGCTTTAAATCCAAGCTTCATAATATGGAATGTCTGGAAATGAAGGAACAACAAAATCTTCAAAAATGAAAAAAGTTCCTCCCAATGCATTATTGATCAGATCTTAAGACAACTTAAGGAGATGGTAGGTACTTTAGTGCGAACTTTCCCAAAGAATCCACCTTTAGAGGCTGAAATGAAGATACTTCTTTAGTTGGGTATGTAGGGGCTTATACCATAGGGCATGGATGGGAAGGTAATGAAACTGGACAATAACCAAGATTACTGGCATCCTCCACCATAGGGATTTTTGAAATTCAACATTGATGGGGCCTCAAAAGGCAACCCGGGTATTGCTGGTTTTGGAGGGGTGTTAAGGGATGAAAATGGGTGCAACCTTTTTATTTTCCATTGCCATTTGGGAAGAGATAATAACACTATGGAGGAATTATTGGCACTTGAGGAATTTTTAGAATTCCTGAGGCAAGATGATCTCGAGAATATAATAATTGAAGCCGATTCTGAGCTAATCATTAACTTGGTCAAGAGAATTTGTTGTGGCACGGATTCGGAAAAAGTCTCAAAACACTGGGGGCTAATTCAGGTCTTTCAAAAGATTTAGTTTCACCTCCTGTGCTTACGTATCGTGAGTTTTACTCATGTGCGAAGGACAACAAATAAATTGGCAGATAATTTGGCCAATCAAGGGGTGCTCTACACCAAAAGCAGGGTCAAGTTGAGTTGGCAAGAGATGCCTCAAAATAGATTAAGGGAGCAGTGCCTTGATCAAGTGGGTGAGGACAGAATGATGTTTCAAAATAGAGCCACAAGGATGGGGTCTAGTTGATTTGGATTCATTATGAAGTGTTATTTCAGAAGTGAGGTCATATTTGGGATGCATGTCTTTGTCTGCCTCCTCAAACTAGGTAAGCGCAAACCCAGAAGTCTTAGGTGGAAGTTGCTCGGTAGTTAATGTTTCTCAGATCGACTGTTGGATGGATGGATTTTCATCTTCCTTTGGTTTATGCATTTGAGGAGATGGGATGGTGATAGGGACTAGAGTCCAGGCTTTCTCAGCAGACTCAAAATCCCTGCATTACTTTCTGTGGTGGCAATACTGCTCTCGGGGTGGTTTCTGGTTTTTCGCATGCCCTTTAAGTCGAAAGTGGTATTTCATAGTTGGGAGCGATTCCACTCATCAAGCGAGGTGAATCCATGGTCAAGAATAATCATGCATGTTGGTGGTTCCAGGTCATTTATCGCGCAGTAATTCTCCATGCTTTTTGGTCATACGATATTATCCTCCGCCATTGGATCTGGCGAGGAGAATCGACGGTCAAGGAAAAGTATGTAGGTTGGTGGGTTAGGGTATATTTTTTGTGAATGTTGGTGGGTCTGAGTCTTTTGACCTTTCACAAAATGTTTTTTTTAAGATTTTAGTTTCTATGAGTCTATTGTTTAGATCTTTAGGACCTAGTTGGTGAAGCTTTTACCTTGGGCTAAAATGTTTAGCCTGCGGTTGGTTGTATTTTATGTAATTTTACCCTTTGAAAATTTTGAATAGAAGGCACGAATCTTGCATTAGCAAAAAAAAAAAAAGATTGTATACCATGCATCTGAGCTTCCATGCCATAGACAAAATTATTTATCTTAGCTTCGATCACATTCTTCAAATCAACCATCCAATTTTGCTTACTAGGTGTTTCTATTTTCTTGATTTGAGTCATTCCTTTTCTAGCTTTTAGGAACTCGATATTGAAACGATTGCAACTTTGTAATTTCAGATCTCCAAGTTATGAAATTTCATTCCATGGTAGCCCTCTACATCCTCTTTACAACCATATAAGTTGGATTGACATTAGATGCTCAAAGAAGCAGTTATGACAAATCTACCACAATGTCCTAATTATAGATTCATTCTGTAGATTGAAGTTGCTTGAAGCACTGCCTGTTACTGTTTCAACCTTTCGCCCTAAAAAATACCCAAAAAACTAAATTTTTTCATCTTTCTGTCACTTTTTACAAAACTTTAATCTGACACTTAGAGAGAAAGTTATGAGGATTTTGCAAAGGTCCCCTATTTGAGGTTGAATTCTAGAGCCTACAAAAACCCTAACTCCCTCAGATTATATCCCCAAAAATATAGCGATACAATATTTGAAGTTCATACACGAGTTTCAACATTATTTCGGGTTCTGAAACATTGTAGAAAAATGTTATAGCAAAAATTCCATGATGACCTATTTGAAGTAGCGAAACCCTAGAATCGAAAGCTCTAATACCAAATGTTATGCAACCAACTCACAAAATAGAAGAAGAGATAGCTTCATGACTTTAAAATAACCCTCTTCGATAGGGAAATCTCCTATACATTTCACAAATGAACAATTATTGGATGATACAAATGAAAAAACCTCCTTTCTATATATAGGAGTCTGAGGGGTCACAATATGATCAGAGCTGGCACAAAAGTAATAATGTAAGGGCACAACAATAATGATAGTTGGCTTCTATGGGGAATAATAATAACAATATGGGGACTACATGGGCCCAAAAATATAATAATGGTGGTTCACTAATAACAATAAGGGGATACACTAGTAGTAGAGGGACCTAACATGGTATAACATGGAAACCTTTTTTAGAGAAAAACTACGAAAGCATGTTTGTATTGTGATGTAAAATATGAGTTCCTACTCTATTTACATCAATATTTGTGAGCCACCAGTCACAGGAAACACGAATTACCTTAGATTGTTTTCTAGTTCCCACTAGCAGGAAGCACCAACTCCATTCTCTTGTAGACACCTTATCAACTTACCAGAAGCGCTAATTGAAGTATCAACCTCTTAGATTTGTTGCAAGAACCAACTTGCAGATTCTTATATTGATGAAAGGACAAGCTTGCAGGAGGTCCCAATGTCAAATATTTACTCAGATATCTCCAAATATGGAAGCCCCAACTCCCTATTTTTTACTCTCCCACTTCTTGGAGAATGTAACTAGTTTCGTTCTTCATAATTATCATTTGGATCATGTGATGTGACCCAGCGCACTTGGCACACACTTTGCACTTTATACGTGGATGGGAAGGTTTACGTGGCGAACAAAAATCTTATGTCTGCGGGATTTTATGAGAAGTTGGTAGATGGTGAGTTAATGCAGGGAGTAAATACCCTGTACTCGCCTCGAATTGCTCCCTTTCACCTTCGTGCCTTAACCCTAATCCTTTATGGAATTTCTCGATTGTTCTTCGTTATTTCACTCCGAGTTTGTTCTGCTCCAACCGAGGGTTTCTTGGTCTTCTCTGGTATATTGTCGTGTGTTCTGTTATGTTGATATGTTCGGCTCCTGGTGCTGTAAAAGAACTCATCTCCTCCGCTATTCAACTTGTTTGTAAACTTAATGACAATGGTATTTGGTGTTGAAGGCTGTTCGGCCTGGTTCTGTGGCTTGAATTCGGTAAGTGGTTTTTAATCTTCTCTCCCTTGCATACGCGGATTCCTGCAAGTATTGTTAAGCTCTGGTTATAGCTATTGTATCTTTGCCGTCTCTGTAATGTCGTGGTACTTTATCTGGGTGTTGGTAGTCGTTGATAGAAACCCTTGTGGTTTTGCTGTGTTTTCTTCCGGCACCTTACTGTCTCTGGTTCGAATCTGGTTGAGTATTATTTGCCTGCCTTTTGTTGGGTTTTCTTACGGTGTGGCACTGTGTTTGCCAGCGAGCACAGGAATTTTCGGGCGCACGTCCTTTGTTTGGAACAGGTGAATGCTCTTGTCCCTGTTTCAATATGGCTCGCCTTCTCGTTCCGGGGCTAACCCACTTTGTTCCTTTGCTCAACAATTACCCTAGCTGTTCAGGATGTCATACAGTTGCGTTTGGTCGCGCTCTGCAGGTAAATTTCTCTGGGTTTTCATTCCTTTTCAAGCATTCGTAGTTTCCCTGGTTTTCTCGTCTTTGCGTCCATTCTAACATACATGAATTTGTGTTTTGTAGGTCTCTGTTGGTGACCTGGGCGGCGTGTCTTCTAGCGCTTAGTTTGTTCTGTCGTTTCTCTTTCTGGGTAGGCCTGAAACCCGAATGTTTGGCTGTAGTTTTGGTTGATGCTAAAGACCCATCTTCTAGTTTATGTCCTTAGTCATTGTATGCGTTTACTCGGCTGTATTTGTTTTCCGTTTGCTGCTGTATTAGATGTATAAGTGTTGGGAACCACTTGTTGGTTGATTTTGGTCAAACCCTGGTTCTGGGTTCTCTGATTTACAAGCTTTTCCGACTATATGTCGTACTCTGCTCTATTTATATATTAACGGACTTTGTCTCTCGTAATATTTGTTTGGCCCGACCAATGGTCACTGTAATTGCGGTCCTTTGATGGTTTAAATGAAAATTACGAATAGAAAAGAGAATGTACAGTTTTTGTTACCTCTGTGCATTAGTATTCTGGATTGTTGGTTGTTTTTTATCTTCGAACGCTGGAAAGTTGTGGATATTCATATGCAAATTCCTCGCCTTCGTTTCTTGAATGTTTATATTGGAACTCTTATTCGACTATGTGCGAAATGAACATATGGCTGTCAGTTATTGTGACTGTGAATCACTGTGACTTTGTCTGCTTACTTAATATTTGTCTGCAACTCATCGTTTGAACATTTGCAATAGTAAACTGATAGATATTATTTGTATGATAATTTATTAAATCGTAAGGAAAGAAAAAAATTCACTTAGTCAAATATTTGTAAAAATGGTACAAATGGACAAATAGCTTTTCTGTTTGAATGCTCTGACTGTTTCTATTTCTTTTTCTTCTCAATCAACCCAACTCTACTCAACTGAACCCCTCTCTGTTACATTTGATTTGTTTTTATATCTCTCTATTTTTCAGTTGATGTTTACAGTTAATCCAAATGATACAGAATATGGTTACAGAATTACTACTATTGTTAATAACTATAATTATTTGTCATTCCAAGACTTGTAGGAACAGTTGGCTCTCATTCCCCTAATTTTAATGGACTATTCCCTAACTAACAACTGAGCTACAGTAATCTTAACTGAAAATAAAAAGAGATGTCTAAATTCATTGACTTTGTAAAATAAACTAAAAGAAAAATTATTTCCGTAAGAATTAAACAGTTCAATCGATCACTAGCTTTTGAACCTGGTTGGAATTCTTTTTGTCCAATTACGGTGAGCTGGATGCTCCTGCATCAGGCTCCTGGGGTGAAAAGAGATCATGACTCCGGTTCATGAGCTCCTCAACCGACGTTCCTGTTCATTCAATCTGTCTGGCATCAAGCCAAGAGCTGTCCTCAATCGAACGGTCCTTCCACTTGACCAGGTACTGAAAATAATTTTTCCGCCGAGTACGTCTAACTACCTGAGTTTCGAGGATGCCTTCGATCTCAGGAGGTTGGACATAAGGCATCTGTCTTTTCCAAGTTTCTCCGTCTTCCTGGGTGTTCCGCGTGGATTGTCTGGGTTCATCTTTCTTTTCCTCCAACAGATCACCTGTATACGGAAACAGATTTGCCACATTGAAGATAGGTGATATGCCTACTCCAGGTGGTAGTTGTATTTTGTAGGCATTTGCTGAAAACTTTCGCAAGATCTTACAAGGCCCTATCTTTTTGTACTTCAGTTTATTGTACGTACCCTTAGGGAAACGTTCTTTACGCAGGTGTACCAGAACTTCGTCTCCCACCTCAAAATGAACTTCTCTTCTTTTTAGATCTGCATGTTCTTTATATTTTGAGCTGCTGTCCTGTAATTTTGCTTTCACCTGTTCATGTAAATCCCTCATTGCATTAGCAAAATCTTCTCCATCCGCACTCCGTCGTTCCTGTAAACCAAGATCCCTAAGTTCATGCACTCCACGAGGGTGCATGCCATATAGGATTTGAAAGGGACTAAGACCCGTGCTACGATTTGGCGAATCGTTGTAAGCAAACTCTGCTTGCGCTAGCACTCAGTCCCACATCTGAGAATTCTCCCTGACTAAGCTGCGTAACAGATTTCCCAAGCTTCTGTTCACAACCTCTGTTTGCCCGTCAGTTTGCGGGTGATAAGCAGAACTGTAGCTTAATTGGGTGTTCATTTTTTTCCATAAGGTACGCGAAAAATGTCCTGTGAACTTCACGTCTCTGTCTGATAGGATGGTTGTTGGTAACCCGTGTAGTTTGACAATCTCATTAAAAAACAAGTGGGCCACGTGAGTGGCGTCACTAGTTTTCCGACAAGGTATGAAATGTGCCATTTTTGAGAAATGATCCACCACTACCATCACTGAATCATAACCTTTCTGAGTTTTCGGCAGTCCCAAAACAAAATCTAAACTCACCGAATCCCAAGGTCTGCCTGGAACAGGTAATGGCGTTTTATAATCCTGTGTTCTGGCTATGTCGCTTGTCGCTAATTGACACACCTTACACTTAGTCACAAAAGTTGTACGTCTCGTCGCATTCTTGGCCAAAAATAGAAATGACTAAGTTGCTCCAAGGTCTTATCTATACCGAAGTGTCCAGCCAAACCCCCGCTGTGTTTTTCGCGAATAATATTCTCCCTCATGGAACAGTTGGGGATACATAGTTGTCCTCCCTTAAATAGCAATTTTTCCTGTATATTGTAATCTAACCAAGGACTATTACTCCTTATCAAAGGGTTCTGGCACGCCTCATAGGCTTCTCTGAAATCTATATCTGTTTTGTAAAGATCTCGTAAATGTTCAAAGCCCAAAACCTGTACAGCACTCTCCTGCAAAAGTAGAGCTTTTCTACTTAATGCGTCGGCCACCTTATTTTCTTGTCCATTGATATGTTTCAACACAAAATTAAAACTCTATAAGTACTCCACCCATTTGGCATGTTTATGATTGAGTTTGTGTTGCTGCATTACATATTGCAATGCAGAATTGTCTGAAAACATCACGAACTCGTTCCCTAACAAATAATGCCTCCAGTGTCTTAAAGCCTGTACCACTGCGTAAAATTCTTTGTCATATGAGGAGTACTTCTGCCTACTCTCATTCAATTTTTCGCTGAAAAACGCTACAGGTCTATCCTCCTGACAGAGTACAGCCCCGATTGTTGTTCCACTAGCATCATAACGTACCTGAAATAATTTTTGGAAATATGGTAGCCTGAGAATTTATCTTTCTGTTATCTTCTTTTTCAATAGTTGAAATTTTTTTTCTGCTGCTTCTGTCCATCGAAAAGGTTGGCTGGCCTTTTTGATGGTCTCCAACATAGGAGCACAAATTCCGCTGAAATTCTTAATAAACTTCCTATAGAAACTTGCCAATCCATGGAAACTACGTACCTCAAACAAATTTTTCGGTGATGGCCAATTTATTATTGCTGTTACCTTTTTTGGATCCATCTTCAATTCGTTTTCTGCTATAAAAAATCCCAGATAAATTAATTCTCTTTGTAGAAACGTACATTTCTTCAAATTTATTAATAACTTGTTTTGCTGTAGCTTTTCCAACACTTTGCGCACATGCCAGAAGTACTCTTATTTCGTCTTGCTAAAAATAAGGATGTCATCTAAATAAACTATTACAAATTTCCCAATATACTCCTTCAACATCTCATTCATGAGTCTCATGAATGTGCTGCGTGCATTGCTCAACCCGAATGGCATGACTAGCCATTCATATAATCCTTCATTTGTTTTAAAAGTTGTCTTCCACTCGTCTCCCTCTCATATTCGAATCTGGTGATATCCACCTTTTAAGTCTATTTTAGAGAAGTAAGCTGCCCCACTCAAACAGTCCATCATATCATCCATACGTGGTAACGGAAATTTGTATCGGATGGTGATTTTATTGATGGCCCTGGAATCGGTGCACATCCGCCATTCTCCTCCCTTCTTGGGGGCGAGAACTGTTGGTACAACACATGGGCTCAAACTTTCTCTGATTAAACCTTTGTCCAATAGTTCTTGCACCTGTTTCCTGATTTCCTCATTATCCTTGGGGCTCATTCGATAGGCTGCCTTATTTGGTAAGCTGGCTCCAGGTATGAAGTCAATATGGTGGCTGATACTCCGCTTGGGATGTAAGTTGTCTGGCAAGTCGTCCACTACTATATCTATAAATTCTTCCAACATCTGCTGTATTTCCATGGGTAAATCTGTTATCTCTGTATGCAAGAGGACTGTCCTTGTTTTCTTGACTATAGCATAACTTATTTCACTGTTCTCAACCTATTTTAAAAACTGTTTTCCGCTCATTAGCAATGCCTTGGTTTCATTTACTTCAGCTGTTTCCTTCTCTTCTCTGATAGGCACAAGGGTATGCCTGACCCCATCTTTTTTGAACTTATAATAGTTCATCACTCCATCGTGTGTCACCTTTCTATCATATTGCCAAGGCCTGCCCAATAAGATGTGACATATGTCCATCGGCATAATGTCGCAAATAATTTTATCCTTATATCGTCCTATCTGAAATTCAACCTCACTTTGCTCGTCCACCAGTAACTGGTGTCCCTTTTGTAGCCATGAAACTCGATACGGACTGGGGTGTTTTAAACGCTTCAGCCCCAACTTCTCCACCATTTCTGTGGACACCAAATTGTGCGTACTTCCACTATCGATTATCATCTTACAACACTTACCCTGCGATTTGAAAATTGTCCTGAACAGAGCTTTTTGCTGCGTCTGTTCGACATTCTCATCAACTGGTTTCAGTAATACCTTATGCAGCACTAAAGCTTCTCCTATTTCTGGGGCATTTTCTACCTCTGGAGGGAGTGCTGCTGCTTCCTCCGGTTGTGCCACATATGCGCCTCACTGTCCAGTTGAATCTGTTTCTGGGCACTCAAATGAACGGTGCCCCCACTTGTGGCATCTATAACATTGATAACTAGTTCCCCTTCCACGGCCATTTCCTCTGCCGCGTTGGAACGATCTGCCACCTCTCGTCCCGTCTCCTTTTTCTGCTGTTCCCAAAGTCCTCGAACTGTTGGCTTCCTTGCTGTTGCTGGAAGTCCGGCCCCTACCATAGGACTGGCCTCTTCCTCTGGTAGACCCTCGTCCTCTCCGGGCATTTTGTCTTCGGTTAATTTTCTCCTCTGCTTTAATTGCGCTCTGGTATGCCTCCTCAGTATTATTTGGAGACAAAATGCTTATTTCATCCAAAATATCCATCCTCGGTCCATTAACATATCTGGCTGTCCTCTCTGCCATATCCTGTGTGTATCCGGCTCGCAAATTCACTCGATAAAATTCCTCTGTATACTCCTTCACAGTCAGTCCCCTCTGTCTCAAGTTTTGTACCTGTCTATGTAACGCGATTTGATAATCCCTTTGCAGAAATCTGCCCTTCAATCTAGCTACCATCCTTGTCCAAGTTTTAATCAGTGTTTTGTTCAACCTCTTTCTCTCATTCTGGACACTGTCCCACCACAGAGCTACGTGTCCTTTCAGCTTTGTTGCTGCAAACTTGACTCTACGGTCTTCACTAACTTCCTCGCATTCAAAATACTTGTCCATCTCACTAATCCAATCTAACACAACATCAATAGACAAACAACCATCGTAAGTCGGGAGTTCTGGTTTTGGTCTGCTGTTTGACAATAAGGCAGACTTCAGTAATTTCACTTCCGCTGATTCGTCTTCAGGCCCCTCTGCTACCACTTCCACTTCTTCTTCACTCACATCACCAATTTCTAGATCTCTTCTCCTGCCTGCCTCTACTGCTTCCAACCGAGCAGTAAGAACTTTGAGTTCTTCTCGTAATGCCTCATCTACCATTCTACGAGCACCTCAGCCTCGTCCTCGTCTACCTACATCCATTTTTTCAAATCTCTTCAACTTAATCTGCTCTGATACCACTCTGATGTGACCTAGCCCACTTGGCACACACTTTGCACTTTATACGTGGATGGGAAGGTTTACGTGGCGAACAAAAATCTTATGTCTGTGGGATTTTATGAGAAGTTGGTAGATGGTTAGTTAATGCAGGGAGTAAATACCCTGTACTCGCCTCGAATTTCTCCCTTTCACCTTCGCGCCTTAACCCTAATCCTTTATGGCATTTCTCGATTGTTCTTCGTTATTTCGCTCTGAGTTTGTTCTGCTCCAACCGAGGGTTTCTTGGTCTTCTCTGGTATATTGTCGTGTGTTCTGTTATGTTGATATGTTCGGCTCCTAGTGCTGTAAAAGAACTCGTCTCCTCCACTATTCAACTTGTTTGTAAACTTAATGACAATGGTATTTGGTGTTGAAGGCTGTTTGGCCTGGTTCTGTGGCTTGATTTCAGTAAGTGGTTTTTAATCTTCTCTCCCTTGCATACGCGGATTCCTGCAAGTATTGTTAAGCTCTGGTTATAGCTATTGTATCTTTGTCGTCTCTGTAAATGTCGTGGTACTTTATCTGGGTGTTGGTAGTCGTTGATAGAAACCCTTGTGGTTTTGCTGTGTTTTCTTCCGGCACCTTACTGTCTCTGGTTCGAATCTGGTTGAGTATTATTTGCCTGCTGTTGGTTGGGTTTTCTTACGGTGTGGCACTATGTTTTCCTGCGAGCACAGGACTTTTCGGGCGCACGTCCTTCGTTTGGAACAGGTGAATTCTCTTGTCCCTGTTTCAATATGGCTCGCCTTCTCATTCCGGGGCTAACCCACTTTGTTCCTTTGCTCGACAATTACCCTAGCTCTTCAGGATGTCATATAGTTGCATTTGGTCGCGCTCTGCAGGTAAAGTTCTCCGGGTTTTCATTCCTTTACAAGAATTCGTAGTTTCCCTGGTTTTCTCGTCTTTGCGTCCGTTCTAACATACATGAATTTTTGTTTTGCAGGTCCCTGTTGGTGACATGGGCGGCGTGTCTTCCAACGCTTAGTTTGTTCTGTCGTTTCTCTTTCTGGGTAGGCCTGAAACCCCAATGTTTGGCTGTAGTTTCGGTTGATGCTAAAGACCCATCTTCTGGTTTAAGTCCTTGGTCGTTGTATGCATTTACTCGGCTGTATTTGTTTTTCGTTTGCTCCTGTATTAGATGTATAGGAGTTGGGAACCACTTGTTGGTTGATTTTGGTCAAACCCTGGTTCTACGTTCTCTGATTTACAAGCTTTTCCAACTATATGTCCTACTCTGCTCTGTTTATATATTAACGGACTTTGTCTCTCGTAATATTTTTTTGGCCCGACCAATGGTCACTGTAATTGCGGTCCTTTGATGGTTTAAATGAAAATTACGAATAGAAAAGAGAATGTACAGTTTTTGTTACCTCTGCGCATTAGTATTCCGGATTGTTGGTTGTTCTTTATCTTCGAACACTGGAAAGTTGTGGATATTCATATGAAAATTCCTCGCCTTCGTTTCTTGAATGTTTATACTGGAACTCTTATTCGACTGTGTGCGAAATGAACATATGGCTGTCGGTTATTGTGACTGTGAATCACTGTGACTTCGTATGCTTACTTAATATTTGTCTGCAACTCATCGTTTGAACATTTGTAGTAGTAAACTGATAGATATTATTTGTATGAAAATTTATTAAATCGTAAGGAAAGAAAAAAATTCACTTAGCCAAATATTTGTAAAAATGGTACAAATGGACAAATAGATTTTCTGTTTGAATGCTCTGACTATTTCTATTTCTTTTTCTTCTCAATCAACCCAACTCTACTCAACTGAACCCCTCTCTATTACATTTGATTTGTTTTTATATCTCTTTGTTTTTCAGTTGATGTTTACAGTTAATCCAATTGATACATAATATGGTTACAGAATTACTACTTTTGTTAATAACTATAATTATTTGTCATTCCAAGACTTGTAGGAACAGTTGGCTCTTATTCCCCTAATTTTAATGGACTATTCCCTAACTAACAACTGAGTTACAGTAATCTTAACTGAAAATAAAAAGATATGTCTAAATTCACTGACTTTGTAAAATAAAGTAAAAGAAAAATTGTTTCCGTAAGAATTAAATAGTCCAATCGATCACTGGCTTTTGAACCTCGTTGGAATTCTTTTTGTCCAATTACGGTGAGCTGGATGCTCCTACATCATCATGTGATTATGTAATATCTATGTATTGATAAAAATAAGAGAGAAAATTATGATCGATGACAAGCTCGTCAAAATTCTCCAGCACAAGATCACATCCTTGTGATATTGATATGATGATATCTGCATCCATCATATATTATTATACAGTCGACTCTTTTTTCCTTCCTTCCAGTCACTCAGTTCAATTGAGGTGGTATTTGTATAGTTAAATAAAACCAAGCTCCCGAGCTTACTCCTAGAGTGACAGAATAATATTTGTACAGTATTTGATATGTATCCTCATCCATATCTATAAATAAAAAGTCGGTATTTGGAATCTGACATTTCATATGATATACATGAATGACAAGATTTGACATGAGGTATTGGTGTTTGTTTGAGTTGTTTATTTCAATTTTTAATGGTTCAGACAAAAGATGACTAATGAAACATCCAACATTGTCACAAAGAGAACAACATGCTTTTATGAAAATTCAGTGTCGCAACTAAAAGCCAAAGTTTGCATATTATCAACTATTACTTATAATATAAAATAGATTAAGTAATTACATGATAAAGAGTGTGTTTGATTTTAATGTTTTTTATATCAATATTAATTTATTCAAAAAGATATTTAAATTACAGACATTTGATGTAAAGGATTGTTTATATTAGAAAGAGAGTTTAAGATTTTAAGTTTTTTTTATTTATGTGTATATTTTGTTTAAATTATAATTTTACTTTATATATATATTATTTTTAAATAAGTTTTGTTACAATATTATGGGCTAATACATAGTTTATCAATTGCATATGCTTAAGAATTTAATTAAAAGTGGATAAAGACAATTGATTTGGAAACAAATATTAACCTTTATTTGTGTATACCACTAAAAATGTTCTAGAATATTCTAGGGATATGAAATGTGTACCATCCACTTAATAATTATTGATAATTAAATGAAAATTCTAGAAGTCCTATTTCAAAATATCATTTGATATTTTAAATTCTTTTTATTACAAATATTTTTGTAATTTTTTGTTAATGAAAGTTGTCAATAATTTATAATGTTAATTGCATTTTGCTAAAGGTGATTTTTATTATTTGAATTTTTAAAAATCATTAAAATGATTTAACTGGTAGTTTATATTATTTGAATACTTTTGTTGGACATCTCTATCATCTGTCTCTTCATAATATTGGTCAAGACTTAAAAACTTATCATAATTAAATATTAGCAAATCTTTGAAACTCATATTTATAGAATCATTACCTTCATTACAAAGATTTTTCCCAAAATAATGCAATCATCTAGTATCATTGTTCTATGTGTATTGTGAAAACTCTTGAACTTCAATGGATGTGATGATGGTGATGATGGTGGTGGTTAATGTCCACTGAGACCAAATTGGTCTATCAGACTTATAATTTTCTTATTTTTTAATTATCTGGCTCCTCGTCTTTCTTGGTGAGATTGGCGCTGTAGCTTTCTTTTTTTTCTCTACAGTCTTCCAACTTCCTTTATCTTGCATCTCCTTCATCTCATCTGGTTCTTGAGACATTTGTGTTTTAGCTTCGCGATCTATTGTGTTCGTCCTTTTGAAGATAGTCGAAGAAGAAGTTTGGTCTAGGAGATCTGCTTTGCTGTTAAATGAAGATTTATTTTGTGCAATATTCAAATCCTCATAGCTGTTGATTTGTTGGGCAGGGCTTTCTCCCTGCTTGTCTTGAGAGTTGTTTCTTTCGTGCTTGATTTCTTGTGATTCAGAGTTTTCTCTAGAGTATTCTTCTTTGATGACAGTGTAGTGTTCTTTTTTTGCTCCTTCCCACCATGTAGATCTGTGGTGGTTTTTTCTAGCAGAATTTTTCTGGGAGGCGTTTGAGCAATTTTTGGCTAGATGGCCTGTCTCAAAGCAAGATCGACATCTAAAGAGGATACTTTCATAATCGAGTTTCTGGTTCCACACATAGTCTTTACTTGTTAGGTTTACTTCAGCTGGGAATCCAGCGCTGAAGTCCATTTCCACACAAATGCGTGCATAGGTGGTTCTGGCATATTCCTCTGTTCCTGAGCACTTGCAGTAAAATTTCCCAATTGCATTTCCAACGGCTTTTAGTGAAGAGAGATTCTAGAGGTGCAAGGGTAGGCTTGGCAATCTCACCCAAACTGGTGCTGAGGTTATGACTGTTGTAGAGGGATCGAATGATGGGTTCCATGGCTTCATGAATAGGCCTGATTTTTCCCAAAACCAAGGGCTACAATCTAGAATACATTGTCTGCTTTCAGGATTTTCAAAATCTACTATAAAGAAACCCCTAGCACAGGGGTAGATATTAATTTCATCAGAAATGACAGGTTTCCATACCTCTGAGATCCAATTGTGGAGCGCTGTCAGCCGTGGCCAAAAACCATTGAACCGACAGATTAGGGCACTTTCAGAAAACTTCAAAGCCTCATCGAGTGAGGCTTGGACCACCTGAACAGTGGGAGATAGGGCTTCACTGACAATATGGGCAGGAGCTTGCCCTCCAGAAGCTGATGAGCCAGCAACTATTTTCGCGAAGCTAGAAGCCATATTTTACTTGCCCATAGAACCCAGCCGCAGAGAAATAAGGCAGAAGATAAAATTATATCTAGAACCTAGCTGCCTAGATCTAGATCTAGCCGTAGAAGATTAGATCTAGAACCCAAAATGTGCAAACAAACTTATTCACTCAAAATTTTCAGATGCAGGTGACTAACTAGATCCTGATCACTATCTTCGTTTTCACCAGAGATATCCTCAAGCAACTTGCCCTTCGTCTCCGGCACTAGAAATGTGAAGAAAAAGCCCAAGGCGTAGGTAATCGCGAGTAGCAGCAGAGCATGATTTGTTCCTCACTCCAAGCAGCAGATAATCGCGAGGAGCCGCAAAACTAATTTATGCGAGGAGCCGCAAAACTAATCTAGACGTAGATACTAATTTATGCTGCGAAATAATCTTTAACTGCACTATCTTTAAACTCAAGAATTTCCTTTTGTTATTTTTGCATGATGTGTTCAGTGTACCAACTCCAAATATTCCTCCTAAAAACCACTTATGAAGCATTCTAATTATAATATCGAAAGTAGTGGCAGTATAAGAAATATCTACTTGATCATCTTGGAACATTAAAGCAACTTATTTAACTCAATAAGTACATCTACAAACAAATGGATGGAAAATTGTACTTGAAATATTGTTTCCAAGTAATACATTTATTTCTCCCCTAACTCCCAATATTTTCACAAAGAAGGCATGAGTATAACAAGTCTTCCCATGACCATTCTTCTAGACAACCACCTAATTTAGTGAAGTTACAACACCTCTAATGTGGTGATTTGAAAAGTTTCCAGTAACTCTTTTAGTTCTCCATATCTTTTAGAATTTTTCCAAGCTAAGAATAAACTTTATTTTAGAACTTTTCAATAAATTGCAACTCCAGAAAATGAGATGAAGCATCATGTGTTGGTAATGTTTTTGTATGAGCTATGCAATGGATATATAATAAATGAGGAGCCTGTTGACACAGCTTAGTTGATAAACCTTCATGTGTATAACTCATGGAAGAAACTCCATGAGATCCAAATCCACCTAATTTCATCAAGGATAGATCCATATTTGCTAACATAGACTAAGTTGTTCATCCCTAACTTGAAGTAAGATTATGAATCTTGTCACATATTACCATACTCCTTTGTTTGTCAAATATGTAATATAAATAATCAAATGTTGCTCGATGGTTTTGTAAAGCATTCATCATGTCAAATTGAGTGTAATGGAGAGTGAAACATCTCATATTTTAACCTTTGCCAATATATCTCTTTCGAAACTTATAGAAACTCTTTTCTAGATGTTGTGTTTGAATATGTTTAGTATTCATCAGTTAAAGGGATGTTTGTAGTGAATTTATACTTATTCAAGTCACAAATTGACATAAACACTTCTAATGGTAAGACATGTATGGAATTAAAATAAAAATTTTGAATTACTAGTTTAACTCTATCCTTTTGAGCATCTGCTATTAGTTGTACATGTTTGGTAATCAAAGGATTACTTCTTTTGGTTTCTCCCCGCAAATGATGTAGAGACAATTTATGAGCTTCTGATTTATCATGGGAATTTAGACTACCAACCTAAGAGTGGTGATTTCATCTTTAGCAAATGGATTTTTGTTTTTATATTCAACAGACAATGAATATTTCATCTTTTCAACCCCATGAAAATATTTTACATCGTAAGGCCATGGAAATATTATCTTCCATTTTTTCTTAAGGCGGATGAGCATAAAATCACCCACCCAGAAGAGATAATGGTTGGTTTTTATTTTTAGGACGACCAATGGAAATTATTTTTCTAGAATAAACACATATTAAATCAATTAAAATAATGAAAAATATAAATATGGAAACAAAATCAATAACTGATTGTTAAGATAAAAAGAAAAGAACTAATAAATTTAAGAGTGACACAAAAAATAATTCAACTTTATTTGATTGGTGGAAGGTGAAATTGATGTGGCCAATCAAGAATCCTATAATTGGATGCATATCAAATATAGGTAGAATAATAACTCAATTACATCATCTACATTCAACATCTATTTTTACTAAAAAAAAATCATTTTTAGCTCAAGCCATATCCATACTCTTGCATTTATTCCTAAGATTTAAATTTCAATGAGTTATGATTCTTATGTAACTAGCTCACAAAATAGAAGCAAATATAGAACAACAACTTCAAAATCAGCCTCGTTGAGGGGGAAACCTCCTTTACATTACACAAATGAAAAATTCATGGATGATACTACTAACAAGACCTCCTTTCTATATATAGCAGTCTAAGGGGTCACAATAGAGTCAAAGCTGACATAACAATAATAATATAAGGACACAATAATAACAATAGTGGGCTTCTATGGGGCACAATAATAACAATATGGGCACAACATGGGCACAATAATAACAATAAGGGGCGACAATGGAAATAATAATAAGCGAATACACTAGTATTATAGTTACCTAACATGTTCCTCTCCTTCAGAAAAGTATTGTCCTCAACACTTGAGTAGTTTTGGATGTTTTTGTGTAAAATTCTCATCCTCCCATGTGGAATCTTTAGTGGGTAAGTTCTTACACTTGATGAGATACTTTGAAATTGATCGATTTCGTAGTTGTTGAGTTCCTTTCTATGTGACTACTAAAGGTTCCAATATGATTTTTCCTTCCTTATCAAGTTATGGCAATATTGTTTGAAGTTAGAGCTTGTCACCTATAGCCTTATTTAAGCATGAAACACGTAAAACTGGGTGCACTCAAGAAGCTGTAGGAAGCTCCAATTTGTATTCCATAGTACCAATATTTTTCAACACCTTGTACAGACCATAATACTTTGGTGATAATTTATTATCCTTCTTAGCTTGCTTGAGGGACATTTGTTTGTCTGATTGTAGCCGTAGAAATATCCAGTCACCTACATCAAAACATCTTTCGCTACGATGTTGACCTGTCTATTGTTTCATTCTATTTTGTGCCGAAGTGAGGTTATCCTTTAAGAGTTGGAGAACTTGTTGTTGATGCTTGAAGTGATCTTCCACTGCTTGAACCTTAGAATTTTCTCCAGTTTTTTTTGTTGCATTATGGAAGGAAGTGTTATACCACCATTCAACGAGAGGCAACCATTTGACGCATTATGTCTGTTTATCAGATATAAAGCAACGGAGATATCCTTCCAAATATTTGTTCACTATCGTAGTTACCCCATCATATTGAGTACGATAAGATGAGCTATGAGGTAACTGAGTACCCAGACAAGAAAATAATTCTATCCAAAAATTTCCAGTGAAAATGGAATCTTTGTAACTTACAATAATATTTGGGTTTTCATGTAGCGTTTGAATTGTTTCCAAAAATATAGTAGCCACTTTACTGACTTTAAAGGGATGAGATAATGCACAAAAGTGTGCATACTTGGTACGTCTATCAACTACCACCATGATGACACTCTTTCCTTTGGACTTGGGTAAACCTGTGATAAAATCCATTGAAACCTCCTCCCAATGTTTACTTGGAATGGATAAAGTTTGTAATAGACATGGGGTCTTAATTGTTTCAATTTTATTTTGTTGGTGATCCAAACATTCCGCCACAGAATTTTGGATATCAGATTTAAGGCCATTCGAAAAAATTCCTACTTAAATCTGTGGTAAGTTTTAAAAATCCTAAGTGACCTCCTAAGGGAGAAGTGTACAATTCCATAAGAATGTTTTCTTTGAGTTGGGAACTCTTACAGAGGTATAAGTGATCTTTGTACCATATTGAATCATTTTTCTAGCTAAATGTATCAGATGTACTGGGGTCTTGTTGTAACTTTTGAATGAGTGCCCACACTTCTTCGTCATTCTTCCATTCATCCCTTGTTTCATTTATCCAATTTGGTTGGATAATTGAAATAGTGCAAAGCAATGCTTCCACATCCTCATCCTTTCTTGAGAGTGCATCTGCAACAACATTTTGCTGCCCTTTTTTGTAGATGATTTCAAAGTCATAACCCAACATCTTTGTGACTCTTTTTTGTTCTGCTTCTGAATATAATATTTGTTCTAAAAAGCATTTAAGACTATTATGATATGTTTTTACCTTGAAGTTTCTTCCCATTAGGTAAGATCACCATTTCATAAGTGCGTGTAGTATTGCCAACATTTCCTTCTCATAAATAGATTTGTGTAAATACTTTCCTTTGATTGGATGACTTTTGAAAGAAACGGGTCTTTCTTATTGCATTAAAACAACACCAATTCCATTTCGTGAGGCATCACATTCCATAATAAAAGTTTTTGTGAAGTCTAGCATAGCTAAGACCGGTAATTGGCACATTTCCTCTTTAATATGTTCAAAGTATTCCGTTGCTTCTCGAGTCCAAGAAAATTCATCTTCCTTTATTAATGTTGTTAGAGGTGTCGTTATTCTCCCATAATGCTTTAAAAAGTTGTGATAATACCCAGTCAACCCGAGAATTTCTCACCGATGCTTTACATATGTGGGGATTTTCCACTCCTTAATGGCTTTAATTTTTCTAGGGTCTACCTTAGCACCTTCATGAGATACAATATGACCCAAATATTCCACCTCTTGTACTCCAAAGAAACAATTAGAGGTTTTTGCATATAATTGTTTCTCCTCTAATAGTTTGAGGACTCTATCAACATGTTGAACATGATCCTTCCAGGACTTATTGTAGATTAGTATAACATCAAAAAATACTAACACAAATTTTTTAAGGAAGGGTTTGAAAATGGAATTCATCAAACCTTGAAATGTAGAAGGTGCATTGGTAAGGCCAAAAGGAATGAAAAAAAATTCATAATGACCCTCATGAGTTCTAAATGTTGTTTTTAGAATGTCTCCAGTCTTCATTCTGATTTGATGATATCCTGAATGAAGGTCCAACTTGGTGAAGTAAATTTATCCATGCGATTCATAAATAATTCATTAATGATAGGAATGGGAAATTTATCTCTAATATTGAGCTTGTTGAGATCCATATAATCCCCACACATGTGCCATGATCCATCCTTCTTGTGCACTAATACTACTGGAGCAGAGAAGGAAATTTGACTAGGTTGAATTATACCAGCCTCTAGCATTCTGCAACCATACATTCAATTTCATTCTTTTGGGTATAGGGATATTTGTACAGCCTGACGTTTGAGGAACACTTCTTGCAATCAAATGAATAGCATGATCATGATGATGAATAGGTGGGAGGCCTTTTGGAGTCTCAAATACCTTGGAATGATTGTCCAAGACATTTTAGAGATCTAGAGGAATAGATGATTTCGACGTGGAAACCTTTAGGTAACATAATTGTGCAATTATGCCATGTTATTATTTCTTTAGAATCTTTGTCATGCCATTAGAGATGATTATCTTTCCTATTTTCCCTGTGATACCCCATAATTCAACTTCATTTCCTTTTGAAAAAAAATTCAAGAAGAGTTCTTGAAAATGAAAAGCTATCGTACCCAAAGATTGTAACCATTGCACTATTCAACACATATTATCCCATGGATAGCTTGATATTATGGCACTTTCCATAGAAATTTATGGTTCTTCCATTTGCAACCATCACTTGACACTCTGGTGTTGGATATAGGAAGTAATTCAATTGCTTGGCTGTCTTACGATGAATAAAATTATGGGTAGTGCCCGAGTCAATCAACACTATTACCTTTTTCTTCTTGATATGTCTTTCTATCTTTATAGTTTGAGGATTTGTTATTCCGGCCAATGCATTACAGGACATGGTCAGATTCATTTCTTCTTCCTCTAGGCTTTGTACCTGGTGTGTATCCACTTCTTTTGATGTTTCTTGTTCTTTTTCTTCTTCCTCTTCACAATCTATGTAAAATAATTTATTATTAGCACACTTATGACCTTTAGTGTATTTGCTATCACAGGTGTAACAAAGCCCTTTTTCTCTTTTATGTTACAATTGTTGTGGTATCAACCTTGTAGGTTGTGGAAGGCTAGGGGCAACAAGACTTCCATATTTATAGTTATGATTGGTAGGCTTCCTTGTTGCCATAATTTTGCTCTCAATTTTTCATGCCAACTTGAATGCCTTCTCGAATGAATTAGATTCCCAAAGGTGAACCTCATGTTTGATGTTATCCTTTAATGTCCCTATGAACACATCAATCCTATGCTCCTCTGGAATATCTTTTACCTGTATATTCAATTTTTGGAAGTCCTCTATGTGCTCCACCATTCAACTTTTTTGTTTGATATTTATGAATTGGCTAAAAAATGTTTTTCTTTTTGTATCCTCATAATGTGCTATCATTTCTTCCGTAAAAATTTCCCAAGGGAAAATTTGTTTATGAGTAAAAAACCATCGATACCATACCAATAGCTTGGGTTCCAGATATAAAGTCACAATGTGTACCTTTTGTGTGTTTTGCACATTATGGAGATCGAAATATTGCTCCATTTGTAGTATCCATGTTATGGGATCCTTGACATCAAACTTCCTCATATCAGTCTATGGAACATGGTGGGTATTTGTTAGGCCCCTATACTACTAGTGTAACCCCTTATTGTTATTAGTACAACCCCCTTATTATATTGATATACCCATGTAGTGCCCATATTGTTACTATTGTGCCCCATAGAAGCCC
>APFE030321654.1:37512-68242 GCA_000404065.3 Pinus taeda
GCTTCTAAAAAAGGAGCAAAGAGGTGTAATTGCACAATTATGTTCGCTAGATGTTTCCACATTGGAATCATCTATTCTCCAGATCTCCAAAAAGTCCTGGACAATCATTCCAAGGTATTTGAGACTCCCAAAGGTCTCCCACCTATGCGTGATCATGATCATGCTATTCATCTGATCCCAGGAAGTGTTCCTCCAAACATCAGGCCGTACAGATATCCCTATGCCCAAAAGAGTGAAATTGAACGTATGGTTGCATAAATGCTAGAGGCTAGTATAATTCAACGAAGTCAAAGTTATTTCTTTACTCCAGTAGTATTGGTGCACAAGAAGGATGGATCATGGCGCATGTGTCCAGATTATAGGGAGCTCAACAAGCTCACTATTAAAGATAAGTTTCACATTCCGGTCATTGATGAATTACTGGATGAATTGCATGGATCAACTTACTTCACCAAGTTGGATCTTTGTTCAGGATATCATCAAATCAGAATGAAGATTGAAGACATTCCGAAAACAACATTTAGAACTCATGAGGGTCATTTGAATTTTTGGTCATGCCTTTTGGCCTTACCAATGCACCTTCAACATTTCAAGGTTTGATGAATTCAATTTTCAAACCATTCCTTAGAAAATTTGTGTTAGTATTTTTTGATGATATACTAATCTACAGCAAGTCTTGGAAGGATCATGTTGAACATGTTGACAGGGTGCTACAACTATTGGAGGAGAAACAATTATATGCAAAAAGATCCAAATGTTTCTTTGGAGTACAAGAGGTGGAATATCTGGGTCATATTGTATCTCATGAAGGAGTTAAGGTAGACCCTAGCAAAATTAAAGCCATTAAGGAATGGAAAATCCCCACATCCATAAAGCATCTGCGAGGATTTCTCGGGTTGACAGGGTATTATCGCAAGTTTGTTAAGAATTATGGAAGAATAGCAGCACCTCTAACAACATTATTGAAGAAATATGCATTTTCATGGACTCTAGAAGAAACAAAGGCCTTTGAACATCTTAAAGAGGCAATGTGCCAAGCACCGTTCTTAGCTACACCGGACTTCACAAAAACCTTTATTGTGGAATGTGATGCTTCAGGAAATGGAATTGGTGCTGTTCTAATGCAAGATGAAAGACCCATTGCTTTTGAAAGTCGTCCAATCAAGGGAAAGTTTTTAAGAAAAGATATTTATGAGAAGGAAATGTTGGCAATACTCCATGCACTTAAGAAATGGAGACCCTATCTAATGGGAAGACACTTCAAGGTAAAAACGGATCATGATAGCCTTAAATACTTTTTAGAACAAAGATTATCCTCTGAAGAGCAACAAAAGTGGGTCACAAATATGTGGGGTTATGACTTTGAAATCATCTACAAAACAGGGAAGCAAAATGTGGTGGCAGATGCACTCTCAAGAAAGGATGAGGATGTGGAAGCATTGTTGTGTGCCAATTCTACTATCCAACCAGATTGGATAAAGGAAGCAAGGGATGAATGGAAGAAGGACAAAGAAGTATGGCCACTTACTCAAAAGTTGCAAAAGATCCCAATTCAAACAATATTTCCAGAAATTGAAGAGGAAGGAAAAATCATATTGGAACTTGGAGCAGTCACAGAAACAAGAACCCGACAGCTACGAAATCGATCAATTACAGAGTATCTCATCAAGTGGAAGAACTTACCGCTGAAGATTCCACATGGGAGGACAAGAATTTTATACAGAAGCATCAAGAACTACTCAAGCGTTGAGGACAACGCTTTTTGAAGGAGAGGGGCATGTTAGGCCCCTATACTACTAGTGTAACCCCTTATTGTTATTAGTACAACCCCCTTATATTATTGATGTACCCATGTAGTGCCCATATTGTCACTATTGTGCCCCATAGAAGCCCACCATTGTTATTATTGTGCCCTTACATTATTATTGTTATGTCGGCTCTGATTACATTATGACCCCTTAGACTCCTATATATAGAAAGGAGGTCTTTTCATTTGCATCATCAAAGAATTGTTCATTTATGTAATGTAAAGGAGGTTGCCCCCTCGAAGAGGCTGAATTCTAAGGCGTTGATCTATCTTTTCTATCTTTTCTTGAGCTGGTTTCATAACAGTATTCAATCCAAAGTTAGAGTCTATGGAATCATGACTAAAATCTCTTTTGTTCTCGTCATGAGTTTCCTTTGCTACCTTCTCGCCATTAGGAAGAATTTCTTGTAGCAACTTTGCCAAACCTCCTTTCAAACATTCCATGTTTTTCTTCAAATCTTCAATGTTTACTTATAGACCATCCATCTTAGCTTCCATGCCATCTATGTTAGCTTCCATGCCATTATTTAAACCATCCATCTTAGCTTCCACACCTTTATTTGAACCATCCATCTTAGCTTCTATTAATTTTTGTGAGATTGAAATTAGTTACACTTAGTCTCATAATTTTGACATATCATGTTGGATTTCTTCCTCTTATTCATGAGTCATGCTAGAGCTTTTAGGTTACTTACTAGGTGTTTCTATTTTCTTTGTTTGAGGCATCAGTTAATGATAATTATGCTTTACTATTTCCTTTGAATTCCTTCAAACTAATTTTTCAAACCAAACTTATGCAAAATTTTAAAAAGACTACTCACCTTTTTTGGTTTTGTAGGAGCTTGATATTGAATCTATTGTATCTTTGTAATTTCAGATCTCCAAGGTCTAAAATTTCATCCTGTGGTATCCCTCTAAGTCTGCATTCCAACCCCACAAGTATTATTAAGATTGGATTCTCCAAGAAAGCGTTATTATAAATCTCCCACAAAGACCTCATTCTAAGTTAGTTTAGTAGAGCAAACATGTATGAAGTGCCACGTGTCATGGTTTAGAGCTTTGGACCTGAAAAAATACACAGAAAACTACAATCCATCCTCTTTCTTTTCCTTTTTATTAAATTTCAATCTGATGCTTAGAGATAATGTTATGATGCTTTTCCCCAGGTTACTTGTTTGAGATATAATTCAGGAGCCTACAAAAACCCTAACTTCCTTGGATCATATCGTCAAAAATATAGTGATAAAAGCTTTGAAATTCGTACCCAAGGTTCCTCAATATTTTAGCTCAAATGGGCTTTACTTTTAGCTTCTTCAACATCTTATAAAAAACGTTATAGTTGAAATTCCATGATGACCTATTTGAAGCAGCGAAACCCTAGAATCCAAAGCTCTGATACTAGCTATTATGTAACCAGCTCACAAATAGATGAAAATATAGAACAACAACTTCAAAATCAACATCTTCAAGGGGGAAACCTCCTTTACATTACACAGATGAACAATTCTTGGATGTTACAACTCACAAGACCTCCTTTCTATGTAAAGGAGTCTAAGGGGTCACAATATAATCAAAGCCGACATACCAATAATAATGTAAGGAAACAACAATAAAAATAGTGGGCTTCTATAGTGCATAATAATAACAATATGGGGACAACAAGGAACAACAATAACAATAAGGGACTACAATGACAATAATAATAAGGGAATACACTAGTATTATAGGGACCTAACAATGATTAATTGAAATAAACTCAGTTTTTAGAAAGTAAAAGAGTAATATTGATCATCATCCAAAGAATAATTTGAATTTCAATATTGAACTTTATTACGAATTCTATGAAATTTATTGAAATGCATAATTTGAATGCAAATATTTAATTGTATTTAATTTGAATGCAAATATTTAATTCCATAAATGTTCTTGTAAATCCCAATTTTTTTTTGTAGAAAATTGATTTAAAAATATCCCAAACAAATGATCAATCTCTTTTTCATCTCTCCTAATTTTAAATAAGTTATAAAATATGAAAAGTAATCATCATTACAAATAGTAACAAGGATTATGTCAGGAAACCCAAACATAAAAATGTCATACTATAATTATCAATCTATCATCATCATAAGAAAAATATATAGAATATTATTCTATACACTACCATTTTCCAACGAATAAAATAATTTAGAAGCAATAACTTCCATGGGTGCAACATTCAAATTCCACTACTCTTCATACAAATATATCTTTTGGATAGATCCATCATGCATGTGTTACATAGACTCATGCATGTGAATATGTTATAGTTGAAAGTATTTTTTATAGATGCACAATACACATAGATCTAAAAATGCAGATATGAAAACACGTGGAGCTTGAAATCTCTTTACTATTACTCAAAAAACATATACTAAAAACACACTATACTCTAGACTAGATCTCATACTATTATTTTCAACTCATACGCCTCTCTATTACATCACACACATGTATAAATAATATCTTATCTTGATTATGTCAAGATCTAACAACTCTATTACCATGTAAATCTACTTTGTCAAACCACTAACTATTAATGATATTTCTTAACCATGTCTATTGATGAATTCAATAATATCCAACAATACTTGTATAAAAAATAAACTTATTAACTAATAAAATATTAACATTCCAATTTATTGATCCATGTCAATCTATGATACTTAGAAAAAACCATGTTAATAACTTATTACCATTTTAATTTATTAATGGATGTGAATAAAATGATACCTATAGAAAGAAAAATCCATATTGTTACCTTATAGTATAATTCCATTCCAATTTCCAAGGAAGAAAGTACAACTTATTTTAATTTGTTTTTATTTTTCAAATAAGGCAATTTTCAATTTTTGTAATCAAGTAATTTACAAATAATTAGATAGATTTTTAACATATTTTCATTTTTGCAATTAGTTAGTTGTCTTTGTATCTTCCAACGCACGCTCACTAGAGATGCTACAAAATGGTATGTAGACCAGCCCTCCACCTCTCATTCCATTTTCATGATGATTGCTAAATCATTCTTATCATATTTCTAGTTACCTCTCCGGTACGACACTAGTACTAAGCTTTTGACAACAGTCCGTCAATCCTTCGCTACTCTCCTTTCTTAACATATTTTCATTTTTGCAATTAGTTAATTTTCAAATAATTACATTTTTCAATTAGGTATTTCCAAATAACAATACCATGGGCCATTACTATGGTTTACCAATACCACATGTCAAAAAACATAACTCATTTTATATAATTCTTATTCATATGATATTTTTCATAATACAAAAAATCAACAATATTTCCCATAACTATGTCTATCTCATGAAATGAACATAGGTAGAGAAAGTTACAACCATCACTACAACACAAAGTGAACTTTTAAGACAACATTTAAGACATTTTTTGAGTAAATTGTCTTAACTTGAGACAAAAGAAAACTTGTGTATTGTCTCAAATATTGTCTTTAATTGAGTGTCTCAAATTAAACTGTCTTAAAAATAAATTGTCTTAAAATATTGTCTCTATAAAGATAATATATAACACAAACCTTTTTGTCTCCCAGGGACAATTTCATTTTCATTTTTGTCTCTCGAGAGACAATAGTTGGAATTAAAGACATATTGTCTTTAAGGAGACAATGTCTTTGATCCTAAGTATTATATCTCTAGAGACAATAAAAAATTACATTCAAAGACAATACAAAATCACTTTTGTCTCTTTAGAGACAATATAAAATAATGAATCTAGAAAAATATCTCACCATTGAAAAAAGACAACATTAAAAGTATTTAATTAAAAATAAACTACAATACCATTGATTAATTTATATTAGGACACCGTGGAATCGAACCACCAACCTCCTTCTTATAAAGGAGGTACTCTTCCCTTGAGCTAGCATCCTTTAAAGATTCACAATAAAAATAATAGCTATTAAAAATAATTTGGTTAAACAAAAGAATAATACAATTAAAATTCACTTAGAGGAAAATTCAACTCAAAATAACCACCTAAGAAAAAATTAAAAAATTAATAAAATAATGTCATGTAGACAATTTTTTAATATTTCATTTTTATTATTTTACTTTTACCAAAATCACCCAAATAAATGTCACTTTTATCAAAATAACTCTATATATATTTGATATTTAAATTATTTTATTAATACAAGATTTACTAAAATTTGGTAATTCAAAATTTAATATATTGTTTCAAATTTATTATATAATTTCCTTAAATATAAGGGACAAATTTATCATATAAATTCCTAAATATAAGGAATGAATTTAGTCATTGATAAAAAATGATTAAAATTAGTAACATTTGTTTTAACAATATTTCCTTTTTTAATATAAAAATAAATATGCACAAAAAATAACATCATCAAATAAATTTTTCCAACTATTTGAATTGAAAACATTTTATTATTAAAGTTACTTGTCTTTTCACATATTTTTATCTAATAGCTAATAAAAAAGCTAAATTTTTTTAAGATAGTCATCACAAACTTGTCTTTTCACATATTTTTAACTACTAGCTAATAAAAAAGGTATATTTTTTTTAAGATAGTCATCACAAACCCTCTCCTCGGCTTTTGCCATATGTAATGAGGCTAATTGATATTCCTTTTGTGGTGCAATATAAGGGTCTCTTACATTATATAACCATTTATATTAATATATATTTATATCATGTTATATATATAATTTTCAATTATTATTATTATTGAGAATAAGTTTACATGATTAAAACAATAATTGAGTTTTACAAATAATTATACTTATGTAAATTAATAATAATTCAATCCTAATTTCCATTGCCTGCTAGAGGTTCTCTTTGAAAGTTTCTCATATTCCTTCGATTTTGGTTCAAAATTAATTGAAAAGCGGTAAATCTTGAAAAAAAAACTTAAAATGAAAAGTGGTAATTCTCTTTAAAAAATCTCATATTCCTCTTGTTCAAATTTCCTTGCTTCCTCCGTGTAGAATCCAGAATAGCCAACTGTCATAGAATATAGCCAAGTACCATAGAATCACCTGTACTTTGAAAATTATAATGTGAGAGAAGCATCATAAATTTTGAAATCTTAAAAAACGGTGAAAAGTTGTAAATCTTCAAAACAAATCTTAAAGTGAAAAGCGATAAATATCTTTAAAAAAAATTCTCATATTCCTCACATTCTGGTTCAAAACTCCTTGCTTCCTCTGTGTAGAATCTAGAATAGCCAAGTGTCGTGGAATCCATAACAGACAAGTGAGAGAAGCATCATAAATTTTGAAATCTTGAAAAAAAATTCTTAAAATGAAAAGCAGTAAATGTCTTTTTAAAATTCCTTGCTTCCTTCATGTAGAATCCAAAATAGCGAGTGCCCTAGAATCACCTATATTTTGAAAAATTATAAAGTGAGAAAAGCATCATAAATTTTGAAATCTTAAAAACAGTGAAAAGTCGTAAATCTTAAAAAAAAATCTTAAAATGAAAAGCTGTAAAATCTCATATTCGTTCGATTAAAATTCCTTGCATCCTCCATATAGAACCCAGCCAAGTGATTTGAAAATTATAAAGTGAGAGAAGAATCATAAATTTTGAAATCTTAAAAATCCTTAAAAAGTGGTAAATATTGAAAGAGCAATGGAAATGAAAGTTTTTGAAAAAAGATAAATATTTAGAATTTTAAAAATATTACTAATTTTATGATAATGTTTCTAAAATTTTATGGAATAGATAAAATATATATAATATTATATAAAAATTATATTATAATAATTTCTAAAACATAAAAAGAGTATCAAAATTAAATGTAAAAATCTAAATGGAAATGGAAAGTGGTAGTTTTTTGAAAAATAGATAATATTTAAAATACTTCTAATTTTACAAATCACGTTTCTAGATTTTTGTGCATAGAAAAATGTTTTATTAATATTAGATGAATTACGAATTTTAAATTTTTTTTCTCTAATTAATAATCAACCCATGATTTACCCTTCCTTAAATATTAATTTTATTGTAAAATAATTTAAAAATTTTAAAAATATTACTATTTTATGAATTTGTTTCTAGATATTTGGGATAGAAATATATTTTAATATTATAAAAATATTATATTTATTAATGAGTTTTCTAGAACATAAAATAAGGAAAGAAGTATCAAATTAAATGTAAATCTCAATAATGGAAATGGAAAATGTTAGTTTTCTTAAACGTGAAAAATGGAATATTTAAAATATTTCTAATTTTATGAATTATGTTTCTAAATGTTTGTGCATAGAAAAATATATTATTAATATTAGATGAGTTAGAAATTTTAATTTTCTTTCTCTAATTAATAATCAACCCATGATTTACTCTTCCTTAAATATTAATTTCATTTTTAATATTTAATATAGTCTTATGTCATTTGGGAACCATTCATGTTTAAGGGCAAGTAAAGCATATTATTAAAAAAATTCACATATACCCCAATTAGATAATTAAAACTTTCCATGTCATATTAGGTACCTGTATATCTTTTTAATTTTAAAAGATTTTGATTGGATTACATATTATGACATGGAAATTCAATATTAAGTTTTAAAATCAAATTTTCTCTAATGAAAATAAAATATCAATAACTCACAATTTTGATTAATTTTAGTTCATTTATAATTACAATACATATTTCAATTAAATAGTTAAAATAAAAATACATCCAAATTAAAATCACAATTGAAATTATATCAAAATCAATCTCAAAATAAATTTGAAAAAAGCACTTTACAAATTCTTAGTAAATTGAAAATGATACTTTTGAATGGAATGGTTGAAAATGCAATAGCTATATTTACATTAAAGTTAGACCCAAAATAACAAAACAATAAAAGCCCTTGCAACACAAATATCCCAATAACTTTGCAATTTTAAGAGATTTTAAATCTCATAATTTCAGTGTATCTTTCGCTTACTTGATCCTTCATTGATTTTTTACTTCAACTTGGTTTCTTTGATTTTTCATAATGACCATAGCTCATTGAATGGAGTAGCTTCCTTCTTTCCATATATGATTGATTTGAAGTTGCTCCATTCCTCTAGTAGTGCATTGAGCACTATGATAGGCATTTCCTTGTCAGACATTTTTTCTCCCAACTCATGGAGTTGGTCTCTTATTTATAACACCCTCATAAATTAGAGGCCATTCCTTCTTCTTTTGATATCTTCATCTTGTAGAGTTCTTGCCTTAACGAGATCACTTCTCTTGCAGTGCTTACATAGAACAATTCTACAAGTTTGTCATATATTTCTTTTGATGTTTCTAGCTTTGATACATAGGGAATGAAGGGATCCTTGATGGATTTTATGAGAATCCTTGGAGCCCTTACTTCCCCTTTCATGTACTTTTTAAGAGATCGAGATTCTTTCTTTGGAGGTTGTGTGATTTTGCCCTTAACATGTTCCACAACTTCATTTTATATGAGGATTAAATCTCTCCTCTTCTTCCATGCAAGAAATATTGATGACCCAACCAACCTATTGCTCTCCTTGCAAAAATACATTTTCATAGATTCATATGTGGGAATAAAAATAATTTCTTGTGAAGATACTCCTTAATGGAAATATCTTCAATTTGCTTCCTTCTTACTTTTGATGATGATATGATAATAGAATATTTCTTCTTAAAGAAGATGTATTCCTTCAAATACTGATCCTTGTCTTAGAGGCATATCACCTTGACTTCTTGATGATGTTAACAACTTATTTGTTGCTTCATTTGGATGAGTAAAATGGGGTTAGCAACCAAAGGCTACCTTCCAAATAAGTTAAGGAGAGTAGGGCATATTTAGAGGAGGCCAAATCAAGAAACCATAAGAAAGAAAAGGGGGAAATTATCTAACAAATATGGTTAGAGTACGCATAAAAATCCACATCCTTGAATGGAATGGTGGTTTACATAGGGCTCATGAGAGAATATGGGATGGAGGGTAGATTGGCATGGTCAGAAAATGAGAGAAGGATTTTATCTACTAAAGGAATATGGGATGGTGGTTATGTCTAAGTTAGGGATGCTTTTAGCTTGTTTGACAAGGATGGAGGTGAATGTATCACAAAAAAGGAGCTTGGGAAAATAATGCATTCTTTGGGTCGAAACCCCAATGTATATTGGAAGTGGTCCAAATGTTTTATATTTAATAATCCAGTACTGAATACAATCAACCACAAAAGAGTAGTTATAATCTCCATGTAAATGCAACATATTAAATACACCATTCCAAATTGATTTTTCTAAGGAGAATCAAAGAAATATATGAGTTCAATCATCCATCGCCTCCATATAGAGTAAACAACAACTAGGCCCACTCCATCCTTTACGACAAAAATTGTCCCATGCCGATATGAATCCGGAAAGATACATATAATGATATTCTTAGGCAAAGTGAAAATATGAAGCCAATATACAGAGATGATTTGAAGGACTTCTCGAACTAGAGTCAACTTGCTTCCTAGGGAGAGCCACCCGTGTGCCCATGATAAAAGCTTATAGTGGATTTTCTCTATAATTCAACTCCAATCCTTAATTCCATAACGATTAGGTTGGAGCATAAACCTAAGATATTTAAAATCTGCATCTAATGCAATCTAGGTAACACCAAAAATATGATAAATCTCCAGTACCAATGCATCATCTGGGTAAGCAGAAATCATATGAGATTTAATATTATTCATGAGGAGTCAAAAGACCAATCAAAAGATGTCAATCTACCAAAGAGTAACACATCATCAACAAAAATCAAAGGAGTAACTGTGACTTGTCTACCTACACACCTGCAACCAAAATTACTGCCCTTGTGAATTTTGTGACTAATTCTTCCACAATCCAATCTTTTATCCTCAATGTCTACTTCTCGCAAAAGTTTTCATAGATATTTTGAAGTAGGTATATTGTCTACTAATGAATATTATGTAATTTTCCTCCACCATCTTTGTAGAGATTATGGTGTCGATTTGCAACTACTCATGAAGTTTTAATCAAAATCACAAGACACAAACCTACTCTTTTGCTCTGCGGAAGTTAATTGACAATTTAGAATAAAAATTTCGTACATGCAATAAGAAATAACACACATGCACACAAAATTTGTCTCGAGGAAAGTAATATGCTAAAAACCCCAATGTCTGATTTCATTAATATGATAAATAGGATTAATAATTATTATGATTATCCAACAGAGAGATGAGAGCTCCTGAGGCTACCCACACGCATCCCTAGTTGTTGTTGCATCTCTCAGAGACACAAGCCTGCTTCTCCTCAGTGGCCTCCAGCTACTAAGGATCGACTTTTTCTGGACTAGAGAGATCGCTCACCTCCTTGCAGCAAGCAATTCACTGCTACCCTCAGTGGCCTCCTACTGTTGAGGCTTGAGAAAATGGATCCACCAGAGAACAAAGATCATAATTCAGTCCACCACCAGGAATCAAAAGAAACAACCAAAGCATTTGCCTCCCTCATTTCGGTAATGGGACCGGCTAAGAATAGACTAGCAGTCTCAAAGTTTGTTAAAAGAATGGAAGAAATACCAGAGATATCTCTTCCTCCGGCCCTCCCACGAAAAGCAGCTTTGTCCTTGGCAAAACGAGGATTAGTAGGGCAGTTCATGGGGCTATGGCCATCACCGAGGACTGTCCAAAAATGGGTAGAAAGAAATTGGTCAACTTCAATAAATGGGAAGATCTCAATTAGGTTTTGTGGAAAAGGATATTATACCTTTCACTTCGAGACCAAGGAGGATCAAGAATTGATTTTTAGGAATGGTCCGTATTTCATGGATATGAGGGGGCTGTATCTGAACAGATGGACCTCAAACTTTGATCCAGAAATGGATGTCAAGTGTTGTACCTATCTGGGTTATATTGCCGCACCTCCCTCTCCACTATTGGGGAGACGACTTAGTTAAAGCCATAGGAAATGCAGTGGGGAAGTACATCAATTGATGCGAGCCAAACGAAAATATGCGTGCATGCGCCCGAATATGTGTCGAAGTGTATCTAGGGAGAGGCATCCCAGAAGCTATCAAAATCAAAGTGGATGAGTGGACGCACATACAACAGTTGGAATATGAGCAGATTCCCTTCAAATGCAAGTTATGTCATGAATATGGCCATTTTGCAAATATATGTACAAAAAAAAAGAAAATGAAAGTGAAAAAATGAAGGATTTGGAAAATAAATGGGAACAAGTTAAGAAGAAAAAAACTGCAAACAAGCATGCAAACGACTCTTCTTCGCAGCCCTCAACATCCACAAAAACCTAGCCTATCTCGCCAAATGCAGACCTTGCAATTGCAAACCCATTCGATCCATTGGATTTCTCTACTCCCCCATCTCCCCGTTCCAAATCTAGATCTAGATCTAGATCTCAATCTCCTCATTCCCCTAACCCTTCTCCCCACTCCCCTAGAATCTCAAATCCCCATCTCTCTCCACCCCCCTCAGTAGATAGAATCCTAACTAGAGAGCAAGGAAAGGAAGCACTCCTTAATACTAAAAATAAAAAAGAAATGGGAAGGAAGACAAACAAGGAACTAAGGGACAAAGCAACAACAAAAGAAATGGCTCTAGGAATGCAACAACCTACGGACACTTTCCTAGGGAAGAGCACAGAGAACAATGAGAGAAATCAACCCAAGGGGAAGGGCACCATGTACCACCAAGCAGGTAAATAATGATAATAGTCTCCTGGAATTGTAGAGGAATGGGGTCAACCATTAAGGAAAATGCAGCAAGAGATATATTAATAAATGAAAACCTAGATATTATAATGATCCAGGAGACAAAGGGACATAATCAAGACAAAGAAAATCTCAAAAAAAATTTAGGAAGTATGAAGGGGAAGCCATGCAGGCAATAGGAGCATCCAGAGGCATATGCACAATATGGAAAAAAGGAATATGGGAATTGATTCAAAAGAAAATAGTTCAGCATTGGATAATAACGAACCTCAAGAAAATCAGTACAAGGGAGAGGTACAGGGTCATAAACATCTATGCCCCAAATCACTATAAAGATAAAGAACAATGTTGGACTCCTTTGAAGGAAATATTACAAGAAAATCAAGCAAGGAAGGTGATTTTAGGAGGAGATTTAAATATAGTAAGAAGTATTGAGGAAACATTTGGACGAAATTATCAAACAGACCCCTCTAGGAACTCTCTAGAAGAAATTATGGAGCAGCATAACCTTCTGGACATTCCCCCAAATAATGGGAAATACACCTAGAACAACAAAATAGTAGGTAAAAGTAATATCAAAGAAAGGCTGGATAGGATATTAATTCAAGAAAGTATAGTAGTAGAATACAGCTCTATAAAATAAAAAATCATCCACACCTCTGCTTAAGATTATAAACTAGTTTCAATAGCTCTGGGTAAGCTAGAGAACTAGGGTCCACACCCCTTCAGATACAGCTCAACCTGGGACAGCAACATAGAAATGAACAAGTTAGTTAAAACAGTATGGGAACCAAGAGTAGAAGGTTCACCCCACTACATATGGGAGACAAAAATTAAAAATTTAAGAGCCAAGTTAAAAGAATGGGCAAGAACAGAGGAACAAAAAAAGAAAAAAAATAAAAAAGAGCTCCAACAGAAAATGGACAACATGCAAATGGAGAAAGAGGGCAAAGAGGAAAGTTAGCAGGACTATTTAAAAGAGAGATAAATATTTTGGGAAATCTATAGGGAAAACAGGAAAGACGAAGAAGAGGCTAGATTGAAATCCAAGAGTTTATGGCTCAAGGTAGGTGACAGGAACACGTCCTTTTTCCGTAATTCTATGAAGATTAGAAGAGCCAGAAATCAGATAGAAAAGATCCAAGTGGAAAATCAAGAAATTAAAGGAGTGAAAGAAATAAAAAAAGCAGCGGACAAGAATTTCAAAGATCTACTGTCAGCCATAGATGAAATGACTGAGTATGAAGAAATTTGCAGCACACAAAAAAGAAAATAAAGACAGAACAAAACACAGATTCGTGTAAAGAGCCAACATAGGAATAGATAGTGGAGGCCATATGGAGTCTACACCCGGATAAAGCACCAGGGCCAGACAGTTTCACCATAGCTTTCTTTAGAAATCACTAGTATACAATAAGAAAGGACTTCATAAGAATGGTGAAAAACACCTTCAAAAAAAAAAGATGGGAGGCAATACAAATCCTCCTATCTGGCGCTTGTCCCAAAAGAGGAAAATCCCATTACTTTCAATAGATTTAGGCCCATCTCTCTATGTAATTTATCTTATAAGATAATAACCAAATTAGTGGCAAACAGAATCAAGAAAGTGCTGCCTCAAATCATATCTGAAAACCAAGGAGGGTTTGTGCGAAACTGGCAAATCATTGATAATGTCATAATTGTCCAGGAAGCTATCCATTCTAGTATCCAGAAACAAGAGAAAGGCATGATAGTTAAACTAGACATGGCAAATGCCTTTGATAGGGTTAGCCATCGTTATCTCATGGTTTTCCTCCAGAAACTTGGCTTCTCAGAAGAAATAACAGGTGTGATTTAGGCATGCATCTCCACTCCATGGATAGCCCCTCTAATAAATGGAAGACCCAATGATTTCTTCCAAGGCATAAGAGGTCTTAGCCAAGGCTGTCGTCTTTCCCCTTTTCTTTACATAATAATGGCAGAGACATTAAGCAGAGCTCTGGAAGCCTAGTGGAAAGAAAGAGATATAACAGGGATAAGAATAGAAAAAGGAATAACAACCATAAATCATTCCTTGTTTGCAGACGATACTCTGCTGCCGGGAGAAGCATCAACAATAATAGCCAAAATATTTAACAAAACATTGGATAAATTCCTACAGGTGTCAGGTGGGATATTAAACAACACTAAATGCAGGATTTATGGCTGGAATGTTCCGCCTAGAATTATGCAAATTATATCCCAAATCATGGAAATCCCAGCACAAGAAAGATGTAGCCATTTCCTCTACCTAGGACTCCCAATCTTCAAAGAGAGAATGAAAGCTGAAATATGGAAAAAATAGATCGAAAAAATGCAAGCTAATATAGAAAATTGTGGAATGATGTGGTTAAATATGGCTGGAAGGGTGACTCTAGTTAAATCTCTTCTTGCAGCACTATTTATTTATCGATATGTTATAATCATGGCACCAACAAGCGCCCATAAATAGATGGAGTTAATTATAAGAAGTTTTCTATGGCAAGGTGGGAAGCAGGAAAACAAGAAGTTCAGCCTAGTCAAGTGGGATCAAGTAGTGTTACCATATGAAATGGGAGGGCTATCTATTCGACTGCCTGGACTAATGAATGCAGCGCTTGGTATGAAAATAGTGTGGAGACTCATAACAGGTAAAGAAAGCTGGTGGAAAAAAATCCTAATTAACAAATACATGGATGGATCCAAAGAAAAGTTGCTGAAAGGAATCAACCCAATCAAACAAAGTTCCCAAGTATGGAAGCTAGTCAAAAAAGTAATTCCATTAATGAGAAGCCACATCTCAAAAATTCCAGGTAATGGGAAAACCATTTCAATATGGGAGGACAGGGTCATGGGGAAAGATCAAATTCAAAATCTCCCGGAAGTTGAAGGCATTCAAGAATGGCTAAAAGAAAATGGATACAACACTATCCATTCAATCTCTCTATGGAACCAGAAAGAGTGGCAAGAGTGGAAAATTCCAGCCATTCCAGTAAACCTAGAAGGACAATGGAAAAAAATCAAACAACATTTAAAAGGGGCAGCTCCTACCCACTATGATGAGGGAGACAGCTACCTATGGGATCCAAACAATGGGTAGTACACAACTAAATCTGGATATATATCCTCCATGAGCAGATTGATCGCCGGGAATGGGACTCGTGGAAACTAGCCTAGAAGTCAGAAAGGCTGCCAAAAATAAAAATTTTCATATGGACCTTGTTAAAAGGGAAGATTTTGACTGTAGAAAAATTAAAAAAAAGGGGCATTCAAGGGCCATCAAGATGCCCTTTATGCAGGCAAGCAAAAGAAAACATACATAATTTATTCCAAGAGTCTGAATTCTCAAAGGAATGCTAGAAGTAGCTGATACAACCATTGGAAATTAACTTTAGCTTTGAAAAACCATTGCCGGAATTTCTCGAAAACTTTGAGAATGCTTACCCTTATGAAACAAAGAAGGAAGCCACGATTATAAGAATATGGAAATGTATACCAACAATGTTGATCCGGATTTAAACAGGAATGCAACAAAATACAAAGATAACTATATACACAAAGATGTAGTGGAAATAATACTTCATTTCATTAATGGAAAATACTGAAATATGCTTACAACCAGAATTGGAAATAAACCAGCTAGGGCGATGGTAGCTTATCTCTGAGAAGATGTGGCAGCTACATGCCTCTGAACTGTTCTGAGCTGTGTTATGATGAGGCTTGAAGGCCTATTTATTGTTGACAAGCAATGGAAAACCCTTCACATTCCAAAACCTAACCCTAGAAGATGAAACACCAAATTGTGGGCCCTGTTTTGGGTAAATTGGTACATCAATTTCCCGGGGTCATAACTTTGGCATACGATCTCCGTTTGACGCGTATGATAGCTCGTTGGAAAGATCTATCCAAAAAATACCACTTTGGGAAGAGCAACATCGGTCCATGGACCCATGTTGCCCCCAGACTTCCAAAAAAACATCGTTTAGGGCCTCAAAATGGCTCTGGAAGTTCAGGACTCGAAAAAACAGCTAAAAATAGTAAATTGTGCTACAATTACGGAAACTGAAAAACTAAAAGAGACAATTGCGGGGGTCCAAATGGGATAGGTGGGTGGCCACCAACATCCACCTGGATCATTCCTCCCCCCTTAGGAAGCAATGGCCCCATTGCGTTGAGTTCCTCCATGAGATGAGGAAGCTTTTGCTGAGCTGGGTCGCTGGTGAGCTGTTCTGCAATCTCTGATGTGTCCAGAAAGGGTGGGAAGCATGGTCGACGACGGTCCACATTGAACACTTGGTGCAAGCAAAGGAATGGAGGAATGCTATGCTTCAAATCATTGTTGCCCGTAGCCTTGGTACTGGTGTAAGGACCATGTCGGAGTGGTCGGAGCTTCTGATGGGCTCTTGTAAGGTGTTCTTTCTGCAGATGCAACCAAACTTTGTTGCCCACCTGAAACTTGTGTGGTACCCCTGTGGGTAAGGAGAAGTTGTTCCTGTGTTCTGTCATGACCGTATTCCTTTGCTGTTGTTGTTGCTGCTGCGTAGAGGAACCCTGTGTGGGTGTCATGGATGTAGCAATGATCTTCCCCTTACTTTGGGAGTGAACCAAACAGAAAATAAATTTCCTAGTCTGTGATATGAGCTTGCTGCCTTTCTTAGCAATGATCAAAGACGTGGTGGTAGGTGGGGCTACCTCCGGTATCCTGTATAATGAATCACCCAAAGAAATAATGACAGCGCGAGGCCTTGACTCATACACAGCATGTCGCCTCCACAAGTATGGTTGGCCTAATAATACATCACAAACATCCAGAGGTGTAACATCACACAATACCTCTTCTGTGAATGGCTTGATGCTGTAGGGAAGGCCGCACTGCTGGCGAACTTTGAGATCTCGTCCTTCATGAAGCCACCCGATACTGTATGGCTGTGGGTGTGGTGTAGTCGGTAGGCCCAACCGCTTCATGACCTCTGCTGAAATCAGGTTCTTTTGGCTCCCACTATCAACAACGAATTGCAGCGGCGAACCCTTCACCCACATCTGTGAGTGGAAAATACGTTCCCCCTCCTCTCGCTCTTCGGGCTCATTCTTCTGGATCTTGGTAGTGGCAACAGTGGCGCTGGGATCCGCATAAATGATCTGCTTCCCTTTTCCATTCTCCTTGTCGGGTTCTAGCTCAGGGTCGGAACATGTATCTGATTCGGAAGCCTTCAACTCGGCCACCAATGACTGCTTGGTCCGACACTCACTTGTGTTATGATTGGGACTCTTGTGGAAATCACACCACTTTCCTGTGTCCTTCTTCGGCTTTGTGGTGTTGTTCTTTTCTTGCGGCTTCGACGGGTTGTCTTGGGTCACCCCACCTTGGCTCTGTTCTTTGGGCTTCGGATTTGCAGTTCCAAAGTCTCGCTTCTTCTGTTTCAACTTCTGCTCGATTTTGACAGCATATCGGTATGCTGTGCCGAGTGAGGAGATGTCCAAGAACTCCATCTCTTCCTGGATGTATCTATGTAGGCAGCCACGATATTTGAGTACCAGATGCAGCTCAAAATCTTTGATACCCAACTGTGTGCGAAGGGTGTGAAAGATGTTTGTGAACTCAGGCACATCTTGGTCCCGTCCCTGTCGTAGCGTGGTCCATTTGATGTATTTGTCCTCATAGCTTTTGACAGGGTAGTACTGCTCCTTGATAGCATCCCGAAATGAATCCCAAGTGGCTGCGGCTGAGAATAGTGAGCCTGTGCTTTCATCCTTCTGCTCGCAGTAGGTTTCCCACCAGTCCTTGACGTGGGGGGCTGCTTTGAGAAGAGCGAAAACAATCTTTCCCGACTTGAAAATTCATGAACAGAGAAATACCCATCTAGCAGATTTAACCATTTATCTACGGCATCTGCGTCTATTTTACCCTCGAAGATGGGGATTTCAAAATTAACTTGTACCTTAAAGGGTGTGGCGTTTCCAGAGTAACTGTTGGAAGCCGATGCGTCACCTCTGGGTAGCCGCTAAAGGATCTGCGCAAAGTTATCCATCATCGCGTTCCTTTGCCACTCGAGCACTTCTTCGAGTAATATTTCGATAGGATCTCCTGCCCCCTCGTCTTTCTTCTCATCCGTCATGGGAGGCCGTCGGGATTTGCGAGACTGGTCTTATAAAGGTTCGACCAGTTCAAGCCCTAACTCCTTATATCCCGACCTCATTGGGGACATGCAAAGAAAAACAGAGAAAAGCAGACCGCTCTGATACCACTGATATGGATTTAAACAGGAACGCAACAAAATACAGAACACAAAGATGCAACAGAAATAATACTTCATTTCATTAATGGAAAATACTGAAATATGCTTACAACCAAAATTGGAAATAAACCAGCTAGGGCGATGGTAGCTTATCTCTGAGAAGAGATGTGGTGGCTACATGCCTCTAAACTATTCTGAGTTGTGTTACAATGAGGCTCGAAGGCCTATTTATTATTGAGAAACAATGGAAAACCCTTCACATTCCAAAACCGACCCATAGAAGATGAAACGCCAAATTGTGGGCCCCGTTTTGGGTAAATTGGTACATCAATTTCCTGGGGTCGTAACTTTGGCATACGATCTCCATTTGACACGTATGATAGCTTGTTAGAAAGATCTATCCAAGAAATACCACTTTGGGAAGGGATAAATTGGTCCATGGACCCATGTTGCCCCCAGATTTCCAAGAAAACGTCGTTTAGGGCCTCAAAACGGCTCTAGAAGTTCAGGACCCGAAAAAACTGCTAAAAATAGTAAATTGTGCTACAATTACGGAAACTGAAAAACCGAAAGAGACAGTTGCGGGGGTCCAAATGGGATAGGTGGGTGGCTACCAACATCCACCTGGATCAAGTGTTATGATGACAAATCTGGTTGGCTCGAAACAAGAGAATTTTCAAAAATCAAAACCCAAGAATTGGGAAAACAGTATCCAAAACTTGGGGAATGACTTTTGAAATTCTCAATGCAAAAGGAACTGCACCAACGAACTATAGCAGGAGGAAAGGGATTGGCTCAGCAAGGCCATAATAGACAACAATGGGCAGAAAGGTTAGAGAAAAGAAAATACAAAAGGAAAATGGAAATTAAGAATGACGGAAGAGGAGTTGGAAAGTTGGAAGAAAACTCAAAATAAACATTGTATGTATTTTGACAAAGCCTCAAATAATAATCCCAGAAAAGCAGGAGTGGGTGGAATAATGTATGATCCAAATGGGGGAAAAATAACCACCGACAAGTGGGGATTGGGACAAATATGAAATAATCAGGCGGAAGCATACAATTTACTGATGGGAATAAGGATGACTAAAAAAAAAGGAATTCAAAATCCTACCATCATAGGAGACTCAACCATCATAATCAAGATTATGGCTTGAAACAGGAACCCCAACAACACGTTTATGAGCCAAATCATTCAAAGAACTAGAAGGAATTTAGCAGGATTCAGAACCTTCAAACATGTCTTAAGGATGCATAATAAGCAAGCGGATCATCATGCAAATCAGGATATGGAGAAGGAAGAAGGAATCATCAGAGAGAATCAGGAGGAATACTATCTCAGCGTGCCATAACTCCCATCGAAAAATGACAAGAATGAAGTTTTGGTATACAATAGGATAGCGTAGAAGAAGCAGAGAGAAACATCAAGGAAGAGAATGTACAGCGCAACAAGGAATTTGTAGCCATCGGGAAATTAAAAAAAACTCGGATAGTCAAAGGAAGAATCATGACAGCGAGGAACAACACATGAAAGATGTCAGTGATGGCAGCTTTGATAAAAAATTCTAGGAGAAAAGCAGAGGCACTGGGGAAAATCGGGGCAGACTGAAGGAATAACAAAAAGACGAAGGAACAACAGTAGAAGGAACAACAACAGAAGGAATAGTGCCAGAAGGAACAACAACTAAAAGGAACAACAACAGAAGGACCAACAACTGAAGGAACAATAGGCTGAAGGAACAACAGGTTGAAGGAACAATAGGCTGAAGGAACAACAGGCCGAATGAACAGCAGCAGAAGGAACAACAAAAGGACAAAGGAACAATAGTGGAAGGAACAACAACCAGAAGGAACAACAGTAGAAGGAACAATGCCAGAAGGAACAACAACCAAAAGAAACAACAAAAGAAATAACAGCACCCGAAAGAACAATAGAACAAAGGAACAATAGGCCGAAGGAACAACAGCAAGAAACAACAAGTAGAATGAACAACATAAGAAGGATCAACAACCAGAAAAGGGAACAACAGCATAAGGAACATCAGATGAAAGAAAAATAGACCAAAGGAACAATAGGTCAATGGAACAACAGCAAGGGACATCAAGCAGAACGAATAACAACACAAGGAACAACAAACTTAAGGGACAACAAAATGCAAAACATATGGAAAAGGCCACAAAATATACTCCCCCAGTTTACGAACCATAAATTTATGTGAAATATGCTATGTAAATTTGTTTTCTTAGTGGGTCAATATGTAAAACAGTACTCTAGAATAGCTAAAAACACTTCTGAAGTTTTGATACCAAGCACAGAAGAAAGGTTTGCGTGCCTATTTAACCGCTTAGTCTGTCATATCAGAACAATGGAATGTAAAAGGAGCTTGCTCCAAAACTTTTTTGATAATATAACAACTATCTGATCTTGTTAACAAAAAATAAATAAATAAATATATATATATATATGATGAATATAAATGTATTACAATTTCTTTTCTAAAATCAGCACAACCTATAAGTGAATAACCTGTCTCTCTGCTCACTGAAAAGCTTTGATCTAGACCTAGTAAATTTCTACGTCTTCTCATGCCCATATTTCCTTGCACAATTCCTTAAGAAATTAGGTCCCTATTATTTAGGAATTTTTACAAAATGAATTGTGCAATTCCCAAGGTTGATCATCCGACTGCATGCAACACATATACACTCAAGAATAGTCTACAATTGATTTTACACTGCCTTGGAATATCCACCACAACTGGGGAACTCGAATTCTCCATGCACTAGATATTTTGGGTTGATTGATTAGTTAACTAGATGATCACTAAGTTTGACTGGAGTCCCACTGCACAATTGGCCTTCCACTAGTTCCTTAAGTAGTTGGAATTAGTTTAATGAAAAAAACTTGAGATAATTGACATTAATTGCTACAAATTAGAAATATACATGCTTAAATGAATTCTAACTCCAACTCGAATTTACTGAGTAAACCAGGTGACACAAGCCATGTCACACAATTCAACTGCGTCCAAGTTGTTCGTTGATGTGGAAATTCATATTTTTTTAATTTAATAAAGGAAAAATCAAATTGAGAATTTCTTACTACATTTTTGAAGTCTCCCTCTCTATAATAAAGGGATTATCAACCACCTGTATCCTGCACCTATGGAACTCAAACTTTCCTCTTGACAAAGCTTTTGTCAAAATGTCAACATCTTGCTCCTCTGTCAGAATGGAGCATAGCAACATCATCTTCCTCTAGAAATTGTCTCGTAAATGGTGATATTGGATATCTATATGCTTGGATCGATCATGAAATACATGATTCTCATAGAGATTGATGCAACTCTGATTATCACAATTGGATCCATAATCTGACCAAATAGTCCAACAAGTATCCTTCTCATCCATATCACCTCATGTGTTTCTTGACTTGCAACCATGTATTATGCTTCTATCTAGCTGAGCACCACATCTCTTTGCTTCCTATCGTACCAAGAAACAACTATGGACCCAACATTGAAAATTCCAATTGATGTACTCTTTCGGTCTAATGGACTTCATGCCCAATTTGCATCTATGAAGCCGCACAACTTCACTCATGTTTCTCTCTTGTACCATAGTCCAAACTGGGTAGTGCCTTTGAGGTACCGTAAAACATGCTTAGTTTTCTTCCAAAATAGTTTGGTTTACCTAACCATAGCTTGGCTTATTTGGTTGACTACACAACACATATTTGGTCATGTGTTCACAAGATACATGAGTAGACACACTGGCTGCCAATAAATGGTACCATCCATTTCACCTAAAGTGGCATCCTCCTTCCTCTAGTTGTTCATTAGAGGTGTCTCCATAGGTTTACAACTCTCCATGCAGAATCTCTGCAGTATCTAATTTGCATACTTGCCTTGAGAGACAAATAATTCCCCATCACCTTGCCATACTTCCAACCTGAGAAAGTAGTGCATGAGACCCACATCCTTCATTTCAAATTTCCTTGCAAGGTACTCCTTGCAAGATATGATCAACTACTCATCACTAGTTAAAATAAAATTATCAACATAAGGCAATAATAAGCAATTTATCTTCTATCTAGATGTGATGAGGTTTACATCTACTTCACTTAAGGTGAAGCCCAAATCGGCGAATTGATCTAATGGATGAGTACCTTTCTACAAGAGAAAAGTTCTCCTCATAGTCAATTCCCTCAACTTGAGAGTACCCCTTGGCCACAAATTTGGCCTTATACTTCTCTATGTTTCTGTCTGTTTCTTGCTTCACCTTGAAGATCCATCTCAAACCCACTATTGATTTATATGCTAGTCTTAGGACCTTTCCCAAAACACTGTTCTTTATAATGGATTCATATTCCTCCACCATTGCATAAACCCATACCGGTTGCTCTATTTCTTAGTCATAAGATCCATGTAGCTAGTGTACCTCTCAGGTGACCTCCTTTGCTTACACAAATTTGAAGAATATGCCACATTCTCCCTTGCATCCTGCACAAGTCAATCAACTTCCTTAGTTATTTTCATGCCTTCTCTAGAGGTTTTACTTTAGTGAATGTCTCCACTCTCTGATCCACAATTTGTGGTTTCTCTACAACTTCATGAGGTTCCTCTTTTAGAGCTAGAAACTCATCTTTTGGTGGGATCTAAAGCTCCCTCTCAAGAGAGCACCACATAGCTATCTCCTCATCAAAATTTACATCCCTTCACATAACTATAATTAGGAGTGATGGCAAGTACACATGTTAGTTGTGGGGAGTTTCTATGTAACCCACAAATACCCCCAATTTTGTGGTTGACTAAAGCTTATTCCTTTATTCTTTGGAGACATGGTAGTCAATAGAGGCTCCAAAAATCTTGAAGTGCGACACATCCGACTTTCTTCCCGAGAAAGACTCCTCCAGTGTAATCATGCCAAGAATCCAATGAGGACTTTGGTTCTACAAACAGACTGTTGTATTACATGCCTCAACACACAAATTCAGAGGTAGACCTTGGTCATGAAACATCACCCTTGTTTCTCCCAAAATGCTACGGTTCTTTCTCTCACCCACCGCATTCTGATGTGGGTTGTGGGGTGTTGTCAAATCTCATCAAATGCCATCTTTCACACATAAATTTTTAAATTCATTCAACACATACTCACCTCCATTATTTTTCCTGAGAGCCTTCACCTTCTTGCTGGTTTCTTTCTCAACTAGTGGCTTGAATTCTATGAACTTTGAGAGTGTCTCATCTTTCTTTTGCATGAAGAGATCCAACACTTATGTGAGAAGTCGTCAATAAAAAGGACAAAATATTTGTGTTTGGCAGTGGAGGTTATCTAGAAAGGTCCACAGACATCAGAGTGCATCCTTTCTTGGACTACATGCACTTTGTTGTCCCAATCATGGAATGCATTTTTTACGTACTTCCCCAAGGTACATCCTTTGCATACATCCTGCTGCTCAAGTGCTCCTTTAGGGAGGCTAGTGGCTATTTGTTGTATAATAGTCAAAGGTTCCATGATGAAAATGGCCAAGTCTTATGTGCTAAAGTTCACGTACATCATTTCCCTACACTTTCTCTTCCTTAGTACTTAATGCAACACAACCTTCCACATCTAGATTTTATATATTCTTCACACAAACCTCAATATTCTACACCTGTCCCATGGCTATGTGTCTCAAGAATGTTGAATATCACGTAATAACCACGGTCTTCCAAAACTGAAACAGAGATGAGATTTTTCTTTAAGCCTAGAATAAACATGACATCCTTGAGCCTGAGAGGGGAGCCTGACTCCCTCTGAAAGGTGACTGTACCAATGTTGGTCATGTTGTACCTTCCATCATCCCCGAGCTTGATGTGCATATGGAGATCTTTCTCCTCTAGGTCACTGAAAAAATATCTACACCCTCTCATGTGGAATAATGCATTTGAGTCCAAGTACTACACGCTCCCCATCAGTGTGTTGGACATGCATGCGATAAGGGTAAAGTCAAGGTCGAACCATGAAGCCAAGGATTCACCCACTGCTCCTCCTAAGGTCTTCCTGCTTTCCTTTTTCTGTGGGAACTTCGTGGGATAGTGCCCGTATTCATGAAAATGGAAGCATTTAATTTTTCACAAACCTTTATTCTTTCCCCCTTGGCTAGATTCTGGTCTGGTTTGAGATTATTCAATTTTCCCTTCTTTCACTTTCCAACCAATGCAAAGTTTTAGTCATCCTTGCCCTTGGATGAGGTCCCATCTCTGGTATTCTGCCTTATTTCCTCCTGTACCAAATCATACCACAAGTGTTCCCTATTTTGTAGATTCTCCTTCTTGTTCACTTAATCTTGATAGCTATTCCAACTCTTGGGAAGACCTAGAAGGGCTATTCTTACCAAGTCATACTTTGAAACAGTAACACCAACTCCTGTAATCTCATCACAAACTTGTGTGAACCTCTTTAGATATCGCAGGATAAAGTCATTCTTCTACATCTTGATATTTCAAATTTTATCCTTGAACACCAATTTTTTGTGGTCACTACTATTCTATAACAGATTTGTTAGTGTCTACCACATTGCATAAGGATTTTCTTTTCAATGGAGATTGCTGACAATGTGGTCCCATACTCCCTCCAATATTATTCTCCACACCTTGGCTACAACTTTCTTCCATTGAGCAAGGTTTTGGGCATTAGATTCTGCTGGTTTTGTAACATCTCTCTTGATGTATTCTAGCAATCCATTATCGAATACATCCTCCATGCGATCCTTCCAGTCAAGGAAATTAGATCTGCCTTCCAAGGCATACTCTAGACTCATCCCATTGAAGGTCATCTTCTCAGCTCTTAAGAGATCTTGCTGCACTAAACTGCAAATTTGAACCTCTTGAGAAACAAATTCGAAATTCCTGCTCTAATGTGAATCCTACTATGATACAATGTAGAAATTATGGTGTGGATTTGCAACTTCTCATGAATTTTTTTTCAAAATCATAAGACACAAACCTACTCTACTACTCTACAGAAGTTAATTCACAATTTAGAACAAAAAATTTAGACATGCAATAAGAAATAAAACACATGCACATAATATTTTTCCTGGGGAATGCAATTTGCTAGAAACTCCAACGCCTTATTGTATCAATCTGATGAACATAGATGTATTACAATTTCTTTACTCAACTGTTCACAACATGTAAGTGAACAACTTATCTCTTTGAGCACTAAGAAGATCAAACCCAAACTTTGTCAATTTCCGCCTCTGCTTGAGCCCTTATTTCCTTATGCAATTCCTTAAGAAATTAGGCCCCTATTATTAAAGTTTTTTTCCAAAATGTATTGTGCAATTCCTAAGGTTGATCATGTGACTGCATGCAACACCTCTATGCTCAAGACTAGTCTACAACTAATGTTACACAACCTTGGAATCTACACCATAGGCGGGGAACTCAAATTCTTTGCATGCACTAGCTATTTTGGGCTGATTGATCAATTAACTAGATGATCATTGCATTTGACTGAATTCCCACTGCGCAACTAGCCTTCCACTAGTTCCTCCAACAGTTAGAACTAGTTTAATTGAAAACACCTTGAAATAATTGACTTTGATTGCTACAAATTAGCAATCACACATGCTTAACTGAACTCTAACTCCTCCAACTCAAATCTATTGAGTAAAATGGGTGACACAAGCCATGTCATACAAGTTAATTGCATCCAAGTTATCTGCTGATGTGGAAATTCAAATTTTCTCAATTTAATCAAGGAAAAATCAAATTGAGAATTTCTTGTTGCATTTTTCGACAATCCTTTAGGTGAATCTAATCCATGTTTCCAATCCAACACAAAAATGTGCTAATAACAACAACCAATGGGTATAAGTAGTGTTCAGAATAAATAAAACATTCAAAAAACGCATATCAAAACATAATTGATGGAGACCCTGAAAAGTACTTCAACTATGTTACCACCTACCCACATTCATCGAAAGTGCCTCCATTGCTCCTCTCACAATGTACACCTCTGTTGTTGACCTCCATCGCCCTAAATCCCATTAGTTGTTGTCAACCTCCATCATTCTACTTCCCGAAGAACCAATCAATAGTGTAAAGATGAACCCCTAATCCTTTACCTTTTCTACTATGCCTCATATTGAAATTTTTAAGACAAAAGATTTATTTTGTCTTATAAAATTCCCCTCCGTGTAGTAGTGTCAAATGTGAATACATAAAATTTGTCTCTAATCGTATCAACAGAGATTGAAGGAACAAAAGCGTAATTAATGTATGGGAAATCTTGTGAGGAAAAAATTTCACGCACTTCAGAGTCGGCTACCTCCACAAAATGAAAAGCCCAACAAGTCGTTGTCTTTATATAAGATAACATGATTGGAAAGTGAAATAGTAGCTTTGTTATAAGTGCAATAAAGTGGTAGCCCGCAAACTGGCAGACTTAGGGTGCACTGTCAGAGTCAATTTTATAGTTAGATAATATTTTCTTAAATTGATATGTTTTTGTCTTAATTGTTAATTGTCTTAAATGGGTTTCGTCTTAAGTGACCATTATTTCAAATATAAAGTTGTCTTAAAATATTTTTGTCTCAATCTATTTTTGTCTTAAATATAAAGTTTTGTCTTAAAATAATTTTGTCTTAAACTATTTTTGTCTTAAAATATTTTTTTTCTTAAATTACTTTTGTCTCAAATTCTTTTTGTCTTAAACTGTTTTTGTCTTAAATATAAAGTTTTGTCTTAAATTTAAAATTTTGCCTTAAGTTGTTTTTGTCTTAAATATGAATTTTTGGCTCAAATTGTTTTTGTTTTAAATTTTATATTTAAGACAATTCAATTGATATTAAATTTTAATGTAAAAAAATTAAAATAAAAAGTACCTTTTTAAGACAAAAGATTTCTTTTGTTTTAAAAAAATGCCCTTGGTGTAGCAGTGATGTGAACATTAAAAGAAGACATACACAGAAGATGACAAAACGGAGAATGCACCTCCTCTGGGAGAAGCTGAAAAATCAGATGAATTGAAAAACACAAAGCAAGAATTAGAAGAAAGGGAAGAAATATGGAGGGAAACTCTGACTCAGAATGTGTTGAACCAAACATTAGCGAGCAGAAATATGGAGGGAAACTCTGACTCAGAATGTGTGGAACTAAACATTAGCGAGCACGATCCATCTGGAAAATCTCCTTCCCACAGGGACCATCCTTGCGTTTCATATTTTGTGCCCAATTTTCTCCAACAACGGGCACTGTGATCAAATTAGCGCTTTCATGACAAAAGCCCTTCTGGCTCTCTGCGCCCTTTCTTCTTTTTTTTTGTTTCCTTCACCAATAGATTTTAAGGGTTTTGATGGGAAACCCCACTGTGGGTTGGAAACCTCCAAAGGGTTGTGGAATTTTAAGAATTTGAGCGATGGGTAGCCTAAGAGAGTCAAGGTTAAATTCCTCGATTTCATGCATGCATTTCTGTCAGTTCTGGTGTTTGCTGTCATTGCGCTTCTGGATGATAATATGGTGAGATGTTTATATCCTACTCCTAAACATGAGACGAATGAGGTTTTAGATATGCCGCTCGTTAAAATCAAGTTATTTTGCAGCCTACACTTTGTTGTGTTTCCTGCAACTCGCCATGGCATTGGGTATCTTGTTGCATCTCATCACTGTTAGGGATTTTTCTGGTAAAATCCCAAAAACAACACAATCTGGACACAGAGACAATGCTCTGTTTTGCCACAGGATCTTTTATCACAACGGAAACAAAATAAATTTCTGAGCACCAGACAGAGTTTTTACACACACCAAGGATTTCTATTCATTAATAAAAATTGTTGTTACAGATTTCAATCTTCCTCTCTTGGAGAGGGATTCACCACTAACATTTCACTTCTGTGAAAATTACATATATATATAATTCTCACGCTGCTGCGTGGATCCTTTTGCAAAAAAAAAATCTCTTACGCACTGCTGTGCTTCCCTTCTCAATTACCTTGTCAACAAAACAAAAATTACATATATATATGTGACAACCAAAAACTTAAATCCGTTTTCACTTGCCATGCTGCCGTAAAAGAAAACAATAAAAATTAAATGGTTTTACTGGCTTTTTCTTGTGCCCATACTCCCGCTGAAATAAAAATGATAAAATTAAAAACTTCACCAAAACTTACCAACCATCAGTAAATTTGCATTTACTGTTTTACTGACAATAATGGCGGTAAATTAACTTTTACTTCACGTTGAATTCATTTTTAGGCTTTTACTTCAACCATTATACAATATGGCTATGGAAACCTATCGAGTCCGAGCTTCATCGCATAGCAAGCATATATGAAAAAGTGTGCACCCTTGGTTTCCCTAATTGCGAAAATATTGTGGACCCGATAATCTATTAAAAAAAAATTAATACCATCATCGGGTCCGGCCCATCGGCGATTGCTCATTTATAAAAAGGTCATGCTCCACTTGAAACGCCGATAGCGATACGCCGATGCGATATCGGCGATCGCTCATCGCAAAAAAAAAAAAAAAAAAAAAACTTTATAAGTTCCCCACTGCCCTTTCGCCGATGCAATATCGGCGATCGCTTATCGCTGGAGTCCTGAGTCGCTGACTGCTCACTGCTGAAGTGTTCATCGCTGAAGTCGCTCATGCTGCTGCACTGCTCACCCGGTGCACAGTTGGAATTACATTTTCAACACCCCTTTAATTTCAACTGCTGGGCATTCAATCATACCCAAACATTTCCTCAAAAATTCAAAGCTTTTTTGATCCAATGGCTTTGTCAAAATGTCTGCTACCTGTTTCTGAGTGCTGCAATGTTGTAAATTGATTTCTCCATTACTTACCAATTCTCTGATGTAATGAAACCTTGTATCGATGTGTTTCGTTCTCTTATGAAGCACTAAATTCTTGGACAGGGCAATGGCTGAGCTATTGTCACAAAAAATCACTGTTGCTTTTGCCTGCTCTCGGCCTAAGCTCCTCAACATTCTTCTCATCCACACTGCTTGGCATGCTGTTGCTGTAGTTGCCACATATTCTGCTTTTGCTATAGACAACACCACTATTGGCTGTTTCTTGGAAGCCCATGATATTACTCCTGAACCCATGTGAAAGAGATAACCGGATGTGCTTTTCCGATCATCCACACTTCCATCCCAATCGCTATCAGTGTATCCAATTAAATATGAATGTTCTGAGACATTACATAAGATGCCAAAACTTTTAGTACCTTTGACATACCTTAGAATCCTCTTTGCTGCTTGCCAATGTGCTTCCTTTGGCCTCTCCATGAATCTGGAAATTAAACTAACAGCAAACATTATATCTAGCCTAGTTGCTATTAAATACATGAGGCTGCCAACTATGCTCTTATATAAGCTAGGATCAAAATCCTTGCTGTTGTCCTCTTTGCTGAGTTTTAATCCCATTACTGTGGGAGTAATTGCTACCTTGCACTCTTGCATATTAAATCTGCCCAATACTTCATTTACATATCTTGCTTGAGAGATAAAAATTCTATTTTCATTTTGATCTACTTCTATTCCTAAGAAGTATCTCAGCAAACCCATGTCAGTCATTTCAAATTCTTCTTTCATGACTGATTTAAAATTTTTAATGAGGTAGTCATCATTACCTGAAAAAATTACATCATCAACATACAATACTACAATTAAAATCTTACCATCCTTTTCTTTGATGTAGACGGTGGGTTCTCCCTCACATTTGTCAAACTCATTTTCTAGTAGATAGGAATCTATCCTACTGTACCACGCTCTTGGCGCTTTCTTCAGCCCATAAAGAGCTTTCTTCTATCTGCATACTTTGTGTTCTTGGCCTTTCTTCTCATAGCCTAGAGGCTGTTCAATATAGACCTCCTCCTTTAACACTCCATTTAGGAATGTTGACTTCACGTCCATTTGGTAAACTTTCCACTTGTTTTGTGCTGCTATGGATAGCACT
>APFE030321668.1:0-37128 GCA_000404065.3 Pinus taeda
CTCTCGCTCCTTCGCTCCAGCCGATCACAATTCTCCGTTATCCCCGCGGACGAACACCTGCACAAGCAAAGAGAGAGCAAACACGAGCGTAAAATCTACTTAAAAACAACTATGTATCAGTCAGGAAGGATACAATTTACATTAATCATTCATAGGACAAATGGAAATGGAACCATAAGAGTCGTCATCTATCTTTATAATCAGAAAATAAAGTAAGGTACAACCGAAGTCCTGACGCTGGGTCCTTCTCTAGGGGGTCCAGCCAGCATGTCTTCCAAGCATTCACCTTTGAAGTAGATCTCCCAAGTCAAAGAGGTCTCTCTCTCACATACAAGGCAACAAACTCATGACCTTCCTCAAGCTCAAAAGCAATCCTCACACAAAACACCAAATTCCTACAAAGAGCAGCACTAATGCACTAAGAATTCCTCAATCAAAGCCTATACGTTCCAAACTAGCTGCTCATGGGCAATGGAGGAGGCTTATAAAGGAGAAGGAGTCTCCATGAATAGGTAAAGGATGAGCTCTCCCCCAAGATAAGTGGATGATCAGTCGAACAAACATGCCAGAGAAAGGATTGTCATGCAGAAAGAGTTATTTTTGCGGACAAACCTAACCTCCCTAGGAGTCTAAGACTCTCTAGTGACAAACAAACCAAACAAGAGCAATCCTTCTCTAAACACACATTATTCTATGAAAGATCAAGTGTTTTCCGATCTTACCTTAGGTCCAACGCTTGTTGTAGCAGTCCAGCCTTGCTGATCCAGATGAGCTCCTCCTTCACTTTAAGACCTGCATACACTAACAAAGCAAACGATTACATACACCTGAATATTCATCATAAAACAAAGCATATTCATCACATAGACCAAGGAGTACATGAAATAATTCATTAACAACAAATCATTGAGAAGAATGGACTTATTTGTATTAAGGAAACAAAAAGGAACCATTACAACCTGAGCCTTGGTGTTGTGCAAGCTCCTCCCAGGGTCCAACAAGAGATTTCCTCTACTTTGACAAGCTCACCCACTCCTAATATTGCAACAAGGAAGGATAGTGATCTCTCCTCACAAGTCAACAATGGAAGTCCTAATTCCAGCAGCATTTACCCTTTAGAATGTTCAGCTTTCAACCTCCCTCCCTTTGGCCCAATGCCTGTATTTATAGTATTCTAGAGGAAGTTATTCGATTCCAACATCAATGGGATACTCCCTCTTTTGGATGGGGTAGCTCCTCTCTTGATGGGATAAGTTCCTCTATTATAGGGGTGCATGAACCATCTGGAGGTGCTTAATACACGTCGAACACTCTTCTACAAGGCTCTAGAAGTGACCACAAGTAACTTTTTAGAGATGAAACTCGCGCCTTTTGACCTTTACAGGGGTACACACCCAACCTTTAGCTTACAGAGCGTATAAATACACAGGTATAGTGTGTTTAGAGTGCGTACACGCAGGCAAGGTAGAGAGAACCTGCGTACCCAGAGATAAACATGTTTTTAAGTGACTTTCTCTCTTTTTGAAGTTTGACATGAAGAGCAAAGGTTTGAGGCTTGACAAGGAGGACAATATGGCTATTGATGGAGCCATATTAACTGCAGATAGCCATGGTGACAAATTTCAGTGTAACAATATGGCTAACAGAACTTTGTTTGGTCATGCAGGTCTGTGGTTCGACTTGGGCGCATGGATTCTTCTACAGTTCGACTTTCCAATGCAACAAAATCTTGTCTCGTAGGCTTTGATGCTTGAGTCTCGTTGGTTTATTGTTAGGGGTTTGGTAGGGTTCTTAGAAGGTCTGTTGTTCGCTGTCTGGTAGTCATGCTTTGCCCGAAACACTATCTGTGGAATGTAATTTGGTTTGGCTTCGACTTCTGGTTGAATTTTCAGTTATGCTTTAACAAAAAGAACCAAACCCTATGGTAAAAACCCTAACCTGGGGTTTGTCCTTCTAGGACACTCATACCTGTCTTTTGCTTATAATGGCTGTATTGTAAATATGTTTGAATAACAATGACTATGGCTATTGTTCTCTATATTCTTGTTAAATCATGAAAGCTTGGAAAGGTTATTGGGTTATCTGTGTTGGTTTTTATCTCCTTCGATACTCTCAAATTTTGCATGCTCTTACTCTACCGTATTATGCAAATGCACTTGAGAATTTATGTTTGTGGGAAATGACTGAAAATGCGACCTGCAGTGGTCGATAGTAGTATTCTGGAACTGTTCTACATTACACAATAGATGTACAAAATATAACTTTAAATTACAGGAATAAATGAATGAACTAGATAGACTGTTTCTGCAAATAAGATCTATTTTTCTCTTCTTTATTTCTCTCTGTTCTTGAATTGATGAACCTTGTCTTTATCTTACATTTCTTCTCTTCTACATTGAGATTACAGTTAGTTAAACTGTCATGGATTTCGGTTAGACAGTCATGCTATGCTTGACATTACAAGATTCTGATTAGACAGTTTTGTCTTTTCTCTTCTAAATTAACATATTAATTCGTAACTACAGCTTTATTATTGTTTAGACCATGATAACCCTAACTATCTACTTAACCTTGAATTAGTCATAACATCTTAAAAAAAAAAACAAATCAAACTCCTATCTCATGACTCATAAACTATAATAATAAAAACAATCCAGATAATCAACAACCTTCCAACGTGGCAAAGACTGAACCCGGTCATGGTGAGCTAGATGCTCCTGCATGAGGCTCCCAGGGCAAAAATAAATCAAGGCTCCAGTCCATGAGCTTCTCGACAGAAGTACCTGTCTGTTCGATCTCCCTCGCATCAAGCCATGAACTGTCCTCAATTGGATGGTTCTTCCACTTAACCAGGTATTGTAAATATTCCTTTCGCCGAGTTCGTTAGCCACCTGAGTGTCGAGGATTCCCTCGATCTCGTGAGGTTGAACGTAAGGCATCTGTCTCTTCGAAGCGTCTCCTTCATCCTGGGTGTTCCTTGTGGGTCACGTGGTTCCATCTTCTTCCTTCTCCTCTGGGTCAGCCATGTAGGGAAACATATCTGCTACATTAAAAATAGGCGAAATGCCTATTCCTGGTGGCAACTGGATCTCATAGGCATTTGCTGAAAACTTCTGAAGGATTTTGTAGGGTCCTATCTTCTTGTACTTTAATTTATTGTATGTACCTTTAGGAAAACGTTCCTTGTGCAAATGTGTAAGGACTTCGTCTCCTACATTGAACTGTACCTCCCTTCTCCACAAATCTACTTGTTGTTTATACTTTAAGCTGATATTCTACAATTTAAGTTTCACCTGTTCATGCAAATCCCTCATCGTGTTAGCGAAATCTTCTCCATCTGTGCTTCGCCTTTCTTGCAGTCCAAGATCCCACAGTTCATGCACTCCACGAGGATGCATGCCGTACAAGATTTGGAAAGGGCTCAAGCCTATGTTGCGATTAGGTGAATCGTTGTAAGCAATTCTACCTATGTCAGTGCTCGATCCCACATCCGCGAATTCTCTCCCACTAGACTTTGTAGTAGATTCCCTAAACTCTTGTTTACAACTTCTGTTTGTCCATCTGTCTGTGGATGGTAAGCAGAACTATAACTCAGCTGAGTATCCATATTTTTCCATAAGGTATGCCAAAAATGTCCCGTAAAATTCACGTCCCTGTCTGACAGGATGGATTTGGGTAATTCGTGTAACTTGACAATCTCATTAAAAGACAAGTGGGCCACGTGGGTTGCATCACTAGTTTTCCTGCAATGAATAAAATGTGCCATTTTTTAGAATCTGTCCACTATTACCATTACCAAGTCATATCCTCGTTGTGTCGTAGGTAGGCCTAAGATGAATTCCAAGCTGACTGAGTCCCATGGTCTGCCTAGAACGGGTAACAGTGTATACAGTCCTGCGTTCTGACTATGGCCCTTTGCTAACTGGCACACTTTGCATCTGGCTATGAATCGCAGCACATCCTTCTGTATCTTTAGCCAAAAGTAGAAGTGTCTAAGCTGCTCGAGTGTTTTATCCATGCTGAAATCTTCGGCCAATCCTCTGCTATGCTTTTCTCAAATAATGTTCTCCCTCATCGAGAAGTCAGGTATGCACAGTTGTCCTCCCTTGAACAACAAATTCTCCTGCAAATTGTAGTCTAACCAAGGGCTGTTATCCCTCACCAAGGGGTTCTGGCATGCCTCATAAGCCTCCTTAAAGTCTACATTCGTCTGGTACAAATCTCGTAAGTGCTCAAACCCCAGCACTTGTACAGTGCTTTCCTGCAGAAGTAGAGCTTTCCTACTCAGCGCATCCACTACTTTATTAGCTTGCCTGCTAATATGTTTCAATACGAAATTGAAACTCTACAGATGATCCACCCATTTGGCGTGTTTGTGGTTTAGTTTGTGCTACTGCATTATGTAATGTAGTGCAGAGTTATCTGAAAACAACACGAACTCACTTCCTAACAGATAATGCCTCTAGTTCTTTAGTGCCTGTATGACCACATAAAACTCCTTATCATACAATGAGTATTTCTATCTGCTCTCATTCAGCTTCTCGCTGAAAAATGCTATAGGCTTATCCTCCTAACTGAGAACAGCGCCAATTGCTGTCCCGCTGGCATCACAGCGAACCTGAAACAACTTCTGGAAATCTGGTAGTCTCAGGATCGGCCTCTCAGTAATCATCCTCTTCAACAACTGGAAATTTCTCTCCGCTGCTTCTGTCCACCGAAAAGCCTAGCTGGCCTTTTTGATGGTATCTAGCATGGGCGCACAAATTTCACTGAAATTCTTGATGAACTTCCTGGAAAAACTTGCTAATCCATGAAAGCTACATGCCTCGAATAAATGTTTCAGAGATGGCCAATTTACTATCGTTGCCACTTTCTCCGGATCCATCTTTAGTTCATTTTCTACTATTACAAACCCCAAATAAATCAATTCCTTCTGCAGAAAAGTACATTTCTTCAAATTTATTAGCAGTTTATTCTGTTGTAATTTCTCTAGCACCTTACACACATGTTGAAGGTGTTTTTCTTTCATTCTACTAAAAATAAAGATGTCATCCAAGTAAAATATCACGAACTTCCCAATATACTCCTCCAGCATCTCATTCATTAACCTCATGAACATACTAGGCATATTGCTCAGCCCAAATGGCATGACCAACCGTTTGTACATCCCCTCATTGGTCTCGAAGGTTGTCTTCCATTCGTCCCCCTCTCGTATCTGAATCTGATGGTACCCGCTTTTCAAGTCTATCTTCGAGAAATAAGCTACCCCGCTTAAACAATCCATCATATCATCCATTTGTGGCAGTGGAAACCTGTACTGAATGGTGATTTTATTGATGACCCTTGAGTTGGTGCACATCCGCCATTCTCCTCCCTTCTTGGGAGTGAGGACCGTTGGAACATCACAAGGGCTTAAGCTCTCCCTTATCAATCCCTTGTCCAACAGTTCTTGCACCCACTTCTGAATTTCTTCATTATCCTTGGGGCTCATTTGGTACGCTGCTTTGGTCGGCAAGTTGGCTCCGGATATGAAGTAAATATGATGACTTATGCTCCATTTGGGGGGTAATTTGTCTGGTAAGTCATCTACAACTATGTCTGTAAACTCCTCCAACATTTGCTAGATCTCTGTAGGTAAATCTGATATCTTTGTATGCAACAATATTGCCTTTGCTTTTTTTACAACTGCATAACCTATCTCACTGTCCTCCACCTATTTTAAAAACTGTTTTCCGCTGACCAACAATGTTCTTGGTTCACTAGTCTCTGCCATCCCTTCTTCTTTGATGGGTACAAGCGTATGTTTGATTCCATCCTTCACAAATTTATAACAATTTGTCGATCCATCATGGACCACTTTCCTATCGTACTACCAAGGCCTGCCCAGCATTATGTGACATACAGCCATCGGCATGATGTCAAAAACGACTTTGTCCTTGTACCTGCTAATCTGAAAGTCAACCTCGCTCTGTTCATCCACCATCAACTGAGGGCCTTTCTGCAACCATGAAACTCTATAAGGATTGGGATGTTTTGAGCGTTTCAACTCCAATTTTTCCACCATCTCTGTGGACACTAAATTGTCAGTACTACCGCTGTCAATAATTTATTTACAACACTTATCTTGCGATTTAAAAATAGTTCTGAATAAAGCCTTCCACTGTGTCTGGTCGGTGATCTCTTTGACTGGTTTTAACAACACTTTATGCAGCACTAAAGCTTCCCCTATCTCCAGAACATTCTCCGCTTCTTGGGGAGGTGTTGTTGCTTCTTCTGGTTCTGCCACATATGCACCCTGCTGTCTAGCTTGTTCTGCTTCTGGACACTCAAACGATCTATGTCCCCATTTATGACATTGATAACATTGGTAACCAGCCCCTCTTCCTCAGCCATTACCTTTTCCCTGCTGGGATGACCTTCCACCTCTTGCACTATCACCTCTGTCCGCTGATCCAGAAGCTCTGGAACTGCTACCTTCCTCATTATTACTAGCAGTCTGCCCTCTTCCATAGGACTGGCCTTTCCCTCTGCTGGCTCCGTGTCCTCTCTGGGCATTCTGCCTTTTGGTAATTTTATTCTCAGCCTTCATCGCACTCTGGTATGCTTCCTTGGTGTTGTTTGGAGATAAAATACTGATTTCATCCAAGATATCTAACCTCAACCCATTAAAATACCTGACTGTTCTTTCTGATGTATCCTATGTATATCTGGCTCGCAAATTCACTCAATAGAACTCCTCCGTATACTCCCTTACCGTCAATCCTTTGTCTTAGATTCTGCACCTGCCTGTGCAATGCAATTTGATAGTCCCTCGGCAAAAATCTGCCCTTTAACTTGGCCACCATCCTTACCAGATTTTGATAAAATCGCCTTCCATTTTTCCTATATACCATGAAGATTCGCCCATTTATTATACTTATAAATTTAGGGGGTGTTCTTAAAATTTTCCCTGTCGCTGACTTCCTCACAATCGAAGTACTTATCCATCTCACTAATCCAATCCAGTAAGACTTCGATAAACAGGCTGTCGTCATACGTCGGGAGTTCAGGCTTAGGTTTACTGCTTTCTATTAAAACAGATCTCAACAGTCTCACTTCTGCGGATTCACCTTCTGGTCCATCTGCTGCTACTTCAACTTCCTCTTCAATGTTATCACCTATTTCTAGATCTCTTCATCTATCTGCCTCTACTGCCTCCAAACGGGCAGCAAGAATTCGAATCTCCTCTCTTAATCCTTCATCTGCCAATCTGTGAGCACCTCTGCCACCTCGGCCATGACCGCGTCGCCCTACTTCCATATCCTCAGTCAACTTAACCTGCTCTGATACCACTCTGATGTGGCCCAGCCCACACGGGCCCGCACTTTACACAAGTTTGGCTTTACACTTGGTCTCGGCTTTTGTGATGTGGCGGATTTCGGTCTAATGTGAGGTGGTTGTATGTAGGGTGGCAATAGATATTTTTGTTAGTAAATGGAATGTGTTAATGATTCATTTATTGCCTAGCTACCAGCCTTGGGCTTGATTCCTCCGTGCACCCTTTGCCAAAATGCTTTGGCAGTCTGGTCTTTCAAGATTCTTCCTTGCTGCTATGCGGTTTGGCAAGGGTTTGGGAGCTACCCTGTATGGCTCCTCCTTAAGCGCATGTAGCGGTCTCTGTTCTTGTCCCTGCTATGGTTCCAAACTCCTGCTGGTTTCGTGAGCTTGACAATGTGGTTGTTTGTGGTTTACTTCTGTGGCGCGAATCTGTCGAAGTTCTGGAAATGTATGTGCATGGGCTCTCCTTTGAATGTAAGTCTTTCAGTTCTGTTCAATCACTAGTCTCTTACATGTGGTCTCCCATCTATGGTTTTCCTTTTTACTGTTACTCTCATTGCCCTTGGCCACTATTCGTTTTACAAGCTCGTTGGTGATTATGAACGCAGCTAACCGGACAAACAACCTCGGCAAAGGCACGTAGGTAATCACTTTTCTCCCTGATTTAATCTTCCCCTCATCTGGCATGGAGTCTAACCATGAACTGTTCCTTCTGTCACATGCTTTATCGACTTATCAACAGCTTTGTTCTACAGCCCTCAGTCCGGTTTGCTCAGGTATTTTGGGACTTCCCTTTGTCCTATGTTTCAACTTTTTACTTCGGGTTTCACTGTGAATATGGCTGACATAACTTTGTTTGGTCATGCAGGTTTGTGGTTCGACCTGGGTGCATGGATTCTTCTACAGTTCGACTTTCCAATGCAACAAAATCTTGTTTGGTAGGCTGTGATGCTTGAGTCCCGTCATTTTATTGTTAGGGGTTTGGTAGGGTTTCTTGGAAGGTCTCTTGTTCGTTGTTTGGTAGTCACACTTTGCTTGAAACGCTGTTTGTGGAATGTAATTTGGTTTGGCTTCAACTTCTGGTTGAATTTTATGTTATGCTTTCACACAAAAAACCGAACCCTGTGGTAAAACCCTAACCTGGGGTTTGTCCTTCTACGACACTGATACCCGTCTTTTGCTTATAACGGTTGTATTGTAAATATGTTTGAATAACAATGACTATGGCTACTGTTTTGTCTATTTTTGTTAAATCGTGAAATCTTGGAAAGGTTATTGGGTTACCTGTGTTGGTTTTTATCTTCTTCGATACTCTGCTCCACTGTAATTTGTTAGAGGAATCATTGTGATTTGGCTATTCTCTTTTTGTTCTCCAATTTTGCATGCTCTTGCTCTACTGTATTATGTGAATGCACTTGAGAATTTATGTTTGTGGGAAATGACTAAAAATGAGACCTACAGTGGTCGATAGTAGTATGTTGGAACTATTCTACATTACACAATAGATGTACAGAATATAACTTTACATTACAGGAATAAATGAATGAACCAGATAGACTGTTTTTGGAAATAAGATCTATTTTTCTCTTCTTTATTTCTCTCTGTTCTCGAATTGATGAACCTTGTCTTTGTCTTACATTTCTGCTCTTATACATTGAAATTACAGTTAGTTAAACTGTCATGGATTTCGGTTAGACAGTCATGCTATGGTTGACATTACAAGATTTTAATTAGAGAGTTTTGTCTTTTCTCTTCTAAATTAACAGATTAATTCGTAACTACGGTTTTATTATTGTTTAGACCATGATAACACTAATTGTCTACTTAACCTTGAATTAGTCATAACATCTTAAAAACAAAAACAAATCAAACTTCTATCTCATGACTCATAAACTATAATAAAAAAAAACAATCCAGATAATCAACAACTTTCCAGCCTGAGAGAGACTGAACCCGGTCATGGTGAGCTAGATGATCCTGCATCATGTAATAATACATGAGTGGTTGGAGGATCATAACCCAAAGAGAACTTAATTTTGAGTATAATTGTTTGGGTAAGTTATGAAAAGCAGACATATTCAGTGTATAATCTACATTTTTGACGGGGAAACTAATTATTTGATTTATTAAATAAATAAAAATAACAAATAAATTATAATTATAATTTAGTTATTAATAAATAAATAATTTTAATTTTATTAGATTATTTATTATGATTTTTCAAGAATATTTTTTAGTTTTACACCAAATTTTATGAATAAAAATGAATTTTAAAAATAAATAAATAATATTTTTTTTTTTTTACTAAGATTTTAAACTACACATTTAAGTTTAATTAATCATTAAAATTTTATGAATAAGTGTTATTTTAGCAATAAATAAATTCAAATTAAAACTCAAATGTACAATTTACAATGTTTCTCCTCAAACTTCTCATGTGTTTTGACTACATCTTTCCTATTAAACAACTTAGTAACTTAATAGTCATGAACAAAGTGCATACATTAAATAGAATTCACTAATAAAAATGTAAATATAAATAAATGAATCTTTAGAAAAATAAAAAAGTCTTATTAAAAATCTTGAAAAGATTAAAACTTACATATTTTGCATCAAGTGAATGTGTTTTCCTTGACTCTATTAATATAGAAATGGATTACACTTCAATTGAATGATCATATTGGTATTGGTGTTTATAGTTTTCCATGAAGTATGGATCTAAGTTGGTACTCTTCCATTCTCTAATGGATTTCCTAAAGCCTTAAATAGGCCTCATCATAAAAAATACCATGGACAAATACTATGGTAAAAACTATCGACTGACAAAACTTAGAACTCAAAAACGACCTAATAATTAGCTTTGGAAAAAATCAAATTCTTTAATCAAAATTCTTTGTTACTTTATCGAAAAATAAAAACATTATATAAAAAATATTTATTATATTCAAATTTAGTACGCTTCAAGTTTTAAAAGTTATTTTATATAATATCAAAAATTATTAATTGTAATTAATTATTACTAGTTTTTAGAGATGCTAAAATGAAAGTTAATGAGTGAAAGCACGTAAATAACTATCTAATTAAAACAATTATGTGAGTAGAAAAATTAAATATATATATATATATATATATATATATATAATATATGAGTTAATATACAATTTTATTGATATAACTTTAGTGGTGTAATCTTACTTATAGATGGAATGGTTTTTTCACAATATTTTTTCTTTTTAATTTTAATTAAAACTCGACATAGATTTTTAAAACTTGAGTTTAAATTGTTTAATCTGCATAATTTGAGTGCTCCATGGTATTTTTAAAGGTGTTGACACCATTTATATATTCAAAAATGTATTTTAAAAGACAAATAATATTGAAATTACAATACCACATTTTAATAAATTTGAATTGAAAAATTATTTGATCTACAAATTCAATTACCCCTGATTTAATTGATTATTTTTCAAATATGTTAATCTATAATTAATTTAGAATGGAATGGGACACTTTCAAATTATTTTCATCTGCATTTCTAAAACAAAATCAATAATAATATTACCCGAGCAGTTCTACATTCCGGTGTATGAAGTGTCCGAGGATGATAGTGAAGCCCAGGAAGAGGAAGCGGAAGTGGCAGCAGCATGAATTAACAAACGCGACCAAAATAGGCAGGGCATCGGAAACAAAAATATGAAAAGGGGCCGGAAGGAAGCCGAGGATGAACAGGAGTTGGGTGTTGAGTTTGGGAAAGGCAGGCAGGGACACGGACGAGGCCGCCGTGGACGAGGAAGGCAAAGCAGGCGGGGAATTGCAGAAGGGAGAAGCAGGAGGGGCAGACGTTGTCCGGAAGGAACAGCAGAAGACGGGGAGACCAGCGTGGGCGTAGAAGGAGGACAGGGGAGGAGAACCATAGAAACAAGAGTTAGAACTGCAGAGAGGGCATATAATGAACGAACAAACCCGAAAATTCGAAGAATAATAGAGCACTGGGAGGAGGAAGTCATTCAAGCACAATCAGAGGAAGAAATGGAGGATTGGATGGATCTTATGCCGGACCCAGGCTGTACCCGAGGCAGAATGACCCTGTATAAGCAATCCCTGCACCTTTATTGGGTCATGAAAAGACTCATGGCCAAAGCCATGGAACAGATAGCCTTAGAGATGGCTGAATTGTCACAGGGCATCCCCAACCTCAAGAAAGAGATGAGGAATATCTTGGTCACCCTGCTCATGCAAGACAAAAGGCTGGAGGACCTTCAGAAGCAGCTCGAGGCGAATGGCCTGGTGGTCAAGAAGGAAAAGGAGCAGCATGAGGACGTCGGGACTCAATGAAGATAGGCATGTTTCTTTTGATATAGATAGAAAATGCAAGTTTTTAGTTTTTCCTTAGATATGCATAGGAAGTATGATAAGACTTATTTGCAACTAGTTGTCAATGTAACTAGTTACCAGATGAATGTTTTCAAAGCTTGGAAAGACAGGATGAAAACCTTTTATTTTTGGTCTACAGTCAAAAACTATAGGTGGTCAATAAACCTGGTTTCCCTCCGGGGCAGGTTGAGATCACCTTAAGATTGTAATGTTCTTTCTTTTTTGATAATAGAGAATGGTAACTCCCTAGCTTACAAAAAAAATAAAATCAATAATAATATTAAATTTAAAATATCATCATCCCATTAATGAATATGCGAACGTGTTGAATTTATAACTTATATGAAGTCTTCGTAGGTAATTTAGCAAGAGCTTATAATGAATAAAAGTATGAAGTTGTCATATCCCTCTCGTAAATATCTTAGCGTGAATAAATAGTTACGAATTAGTTAATCAACCTTGTGTAAAAGTAATTGTAAGTTATGAATTAGTTACAAAACTAATTCTTGTTATTTGTGAAAACTGAAATCAAGAAAGAAAAGGGGGATTTGCGCTGAGACGGGAAAAATTACGAGATGCCTGGCCACTTTCTCGGGGTGGGAGGTTGAGGCATCAAGATTTGGTTGGTATGAAATCAAATGGAGAGGATTGGATTGTCTGGTTCTGGTGGCAGGCCTAATACGTTGGTCGTCTGCAAATAACCTCGACTCTCTGTGCACATTATGCTTCAGGAATTGGTGAACGAGGCCAGCCTCCTAGTAGGGTCTTGGACCAAGTTCATAACAAGAACTTCTTACACCATTGGTAGTGGTCAGTATCGGTAATAGTGAAACCTTAAAGGTTTCTCTTTACAGCCCCCATGGTGTGATGGTCTTCTGAAAACTATTGCAAAAGATTCAAGATTAGAGCTCATTTAGAATTTTAATGTTTGACACTGCGTGTCATTTTGCACAGCTAGCATATGGCTTGATGACTTGTGTGTTGAAAATAATCTTTGGAAAATGTTGGGTTTTCCTATGGGAATTTGAGTTCCCTTGTACTGAGAGTTTCCAATTACGAATTTATATTAGTTGTAGCTGATGATAAAAATATTATCTCGATTCTTTAATGTTGTTGCTGGAGATACGTTGTGGTCAACAGGAAGAGGTGTCTCATCCTCAATATTTTCCATTGGTCAGAGGAGAGTTGTAATTTTACACAACCATGTACCAAGGTAGGCAAGTGATTCTTGTTGTTGCTACTGTTATTTGAATTGCTTTAAGTAGAAATTCAGTCTTGGTTGTGAGAGTGACCATTATGAATATTTGGAAATATATTTATTTTGTGGAAAACATATTTATTTATCAATTTAAGGACATAAACTGTCTTTCTGGTTTGTGTGATGCAGGCTGTCTAGGAGTATTTGTCTCACCTATGTCTATCATTTGAAGGTTACCTATTGGTGCGATCTGAACTGAGATGCTAGGGCGTATAATCGCTCATAAGGTGATTTAAAATCTGTCGTATGGAACCAATGCTTTTGTGCAACATCATTTTTCACTTGATGCAGTCTTTTTCGAGATAGTGCTAAATTGGTACTACTGGTTCAGTAATCTGAGAAAACCAAAGGTACAAAATTTCATCCCTTTTCAGTAATTATTTGGAACTGGAAATGCCTTTAAAGTTGGGAACTATAATCCTATGAAATTTCATGTGTTAAGAGCACGCTATTGTGTACATAAATTTCACAGCATAAAACATTTGTCAAGTTGTCTTTAGCATGATCTGTATCCGACAATGGTACTGTTATGCTATTGTGACATTTTTCAATTTGGTTTGGTTTCATTGGTACGCATAGATCCACGCAATATTTGTAATTGCTTGAAGGTCATATTCTGGTCAATCAAAAGAGTATTTTGATATCTCGTTTAAGTTCAAATGTCCTCCTTGCCTTTAAAAGATTCATGCGCTGCCAATGCATCTGACATTGTGGAAAGGTGAGACACGATTGTGCTACCGTGAGCACTGGTTATGTCTTGCGTTTGCCACATTTTGCATTTTGATTTGGTTTTATTGGTACATATATGCCCATACTGTGTATGTGACTTCTTGAGGATCATATTCTAGTCTATCATAAGGGTTTTTGATAACTCTTATTAAGGTCAAATGTCCTTCTCACCTGTGAAAGAATTATGCACTACCATGACATCATGGTGTGGGGAGGGCGGTACAAATTTCTAACATGAGCACTCTTCCCGGACGAAGGTTTAGGCTGATGCCATGTGAGAGAACTAGTTGATATATTGGTGGTCACTTTTATACATAGTACATAGTAACATAGAAATTCTAGAGAAGGGAATCTATTATGCATACAGTAAAGAAGGGCTATTAAAATAAGCTATTGGAAGCTCAAAGAATAGTCATTGTGTTATGGAGATGTGTTTTGTGTATGTTAAAGAAACTATGATAATTTCTTGGAAAATAACTATGTGGAAGGAACACATGTGCAAAGGTGCGGGAACAATAGTCTATCACCTGTATGTAAACATAACTAATGTGTTGTATGTTTTAAAGGGAAACATGGACTTGTAAACTAATGTGTTATATGTTTTAAAGGGAAACATGGACTTGTAAAACTAATGATTAGTTCTCTTAAAGAGGAATACGCATTAGTGTGAACAAGCATTGTGAAAAGTAGAACAAGAATTTACTTGAATATATGTACTAGTTAATTAGTATGTTATGCTTGCTCCTGTAGATGAGTAGATGTTAAAAGATCACTTTTAGAGGTTGCTTATTGAATGATTAATAATGTCTCTAATATTGTTGCCAAAGCTTGTTGACAACTACATTGACAGGAAACGATGGTGGTTGGTGTCGAAGGAAAGTGATGTTTAACATTGTGGTAGTAAAAGGATTAATGGTCCATGCAGATGAGTCAGAGTTGCAAGATCGTCGATTGCTAGAACAATAACGCCACAAGGAATGTTGCATGTGGCGGTATGTAAGGAAAGGGTCTCATGGAAAATGTATTAGCTTTTAGCTAGTTATGTAATATCTTAATGATAATTCATTGTAATGATTTCATAACAATGGTTAAGGGACAGAATCCCTTATGAGCCATTGAGTGAGGGGTGAAATTCCTCACGATCGTTTAATAATAAGATTAAATGTTTGTTGGTTTTCACCCTACAGGGTTTCCAGGGTATATCGATGTTCAATGGTGTGACTGCCTTTTGTGTCGGTTTGATGATGTTGAATCCTTGATGCTGATGATTCTTTATTTGATGTGATAATCATAATGTCCAAAGTATGTGATTAATTTGTATGGTAAAGGAAAATCATGAAATGGACACAAGGTTCATGAGACAATTTATGTTATTACACTACCATATTGGTGGTTAATGTTTATGCAATTGGTTATGCAACTTATTGTCTTCTACTGCAATTTACTTGATGTATTAATGAACATTATATCTAATGGTTATTGAGGAATTGAGGAGTTGTGATTTGGATAATTACTTGTGGGTAATTTGTCTAAAAAAAATTCTAACTCCCTACTTTTACATGCGAGGTTACCGGGGTACATTACAGAAGTCTATAGTTGTAAGGGAGTTTTAGAATATCAATGAGTTAGAAAATGAAGAAGATGCTCTTAAGAGAATCTCAAAGTGCCATTAGTCCTTGTTGGGTTCACTACCAATTCTATTCAACATTCCAAATATAGTGTAAGTGTTACCTTTCTTGTCTTGTATTAATTTCTTTTTATTATTAATTCATTCTTTTTATGAACCTGATTCAACAATGTTATGTAAATAACATACAACTTAAACATTGTATTCCATATTAGGATTACTTTTTATTTCGAAGTCCATGAACACTAATTATCAAAACATTTTTTACTCATGAAATATGATAGGAATGTTATGAAATATGATAGGAATGTTATTTGATAGGAATATTTATCCTTATGATTTTTTTTCTTATGAATATTAAAAAGTTTTTCGTATATTTAAAAAAATAACATTTTACTAGTTTTTGAGAAACCGAATGGCCTTATTTTCTATTTGTCACTAACTTATGACAAGTTTCCGCCAAAATTTTCATTAATTTTTTTTCCATGAAATTAAAACCCTAAACCATGCACCTAATCCTTAAATTATCTTACTAAGCTAACACAAATCCAAATTTCACTTAACTAATAAGAGCGAAGCAAACAACTAATGTTCCATGTATTTACATCATGGCATATTGTCAATGATACCATTTAGATGGATTATATGGTGGCTTTAAATCTTGTGCATGGTCCATAAGCCCTAAGAACATATTTACTCCTCAACATGTTGGTTTTCTTCCCCTAGTAATGGAAAATCGTTGATATTTATCCTTGGTGTCCAACATATTTTGTGGGCACCCATATGGCAACTATAATATTGATATCACTTCCTAATGATATTTGTTTTGATTTGGATGTTGTGTATTGTCCATAAATCCTAAAACAATCTTACGATTTTTGTGATGTTGGTGTTCCTCCTCAATTTTTGGCTACATACTTGAAAACCATACATAATACAAAAACCTTATAATGGATCAATATGACACATATAGGCCAAAATTCGGTCCACATGGATTATGTTGTCAATTTTCATATGATACATGACCCATGAGCCCTAAAAGCATATTTTTGGTCCTAACATGCTCATGTTTCTTTTTTATGATAGTTAGAGCATCAAGGATCAATTCACATGTGTAATACCTCAAAATAGTCCCATATGAAACTTGAAGGTTAGATGTATTATCTACATGACCAAAAATGTAGTTTTCAACCTTATAGTTGTCAACCATCATAATTTATGGTAAAAAAAATCTGGTATTACTAATGATGGTTAAGAGTTTTTAGTTACTAATATTAGTGGGTTGAGGGTTTAGTGGGTTAGGTGGTTAGGTGGTTAATGGGATAGTTAGTGCGTTAGGATAGTAATATCTCCTTTATTATACAAGATCGAACACCATTAACTCTGATACATTCATGATCTTATATATTTATATCTTACTTTAGTTGATAGGAACTTACAATAGTTGTTTAACTACCTTGGTAGGTCTTACACATTGTTTTGTCACATCTAGGAAAATGATGTCAATTTCAAATCTTTCACCATATAAAGAACTATTTTCATCAATCCCAAAAAAATATGGAAGAGATACCTCTCCATAAAAGATAATACTCCCCAATTACATACCTTAAAAACTACTTTTGGAGTTTGTCATAGGTACTAGCATTTCAAGGAAGAGATATCTCTCCATAAAAGATAATAATCCTTGATTACAGACCTTAAAAACCATACTTTTGGAGTTTGTCACACGTACTAGCATTTCAACTTGAGGCATCCCATCTTCCACAACTAGCATCTTGTGTGGTTGTCACATCCTTATCAAAACGTTTGTGAGTATTTTTACATGGGTAAAAAATAAAAAGAGGTTAGAAATCTTCCATTCTAGAAGCCTTGTGAATGTATCTTTCTTACCAATTAGGACATGGGCTTGAATTCCTTCCATAGTGGATCTCATCCCTACCATTGTGGATCACATCCCCTCCATTATGGGACAAATTCCTACCTAAATGGATCTCAAACTTCGATGCTTGTTCTATAAATACAATAAACTCAAAGGGAAAGGGGTAGGATTTTAGACTCTTGAAATATACTTTTACTCTACTAAAGGATCTATTGAAAGCTTTTGAATGCAAGGTTGGAATTGAGGATTATTGGGATGAATTTATATACACAATGGCTTTGGTTCTAACTTTCTCCTTTTTCTTATTAATACAAAGCATATTTCTTTCCCACATTTATTATATCATTGTGCAAATATTGCAATAAAACTCCTTGATCATCTACTTATATTATGCTAAGTATTTTATATATTAAATGTTTTGATTAGGTGTTTGTTGGTGATATTGTAAGTTTTTGCTTTGAGTATCAAAAGAAAAACAATAAGAAAGAACAAAATTCACATTTCCATGTATGTCCATATTCACATTTTTGGGAAAATTTGTATATTTTTATGTGTGTTTTGTTCTAGTGTTTGGTTTGAAAAAGTAAGGAGATTGATCTTGTCTGCAACACTGATTTGTCTGCCAAATAGTAGGTGGGATGAATGAATTACATGTTCAACTCATTTTCATTATTGACTAAAAATTGTAAAGGTTAACTCCCTAGCTTAGTCGGCTAGTTGACTATGCCGTCCAATAAGATAAATACCTAGTTGTGGCAAGTTACAGATATTGTAATAGTCAATTTTAGTAAATGTTGGTCAATATGATCAAGAATTTATGCATTGGTAGGTTACTATATCAACCATCATCAATAATGGAAAACCATGATGGACAATGGTCAACCATGTTAAAAAATAGTTAACACTTATCAACCATGTTCAACAACCCTTAATTTCCCCTAGAGTCACTCTACAACCGAGTATAGGGTAGATGTGTAGGTTTAATGTAAGTATGTAAACAATTTTAAAGTCGGATCAATTAAAAAATAATAAAATATTAAAAGTGATATCACAAATGAGTGTAAACTTTTAAATGTTAACTTGATCAATAATAAAAAGTTAAAAGTAACAAACAAAATGTTAAAAGTAATAAATAAAAAGTTAAAAGTAATATAAACCCAAATATCTTGTGGTGCAGCGGAAACAATGGTTTAATAAAACCCACAACAGATCTTTAACCCACAATCACCCCTCCTCTCTTTCAGGACACAAATCCTTTGAAAACAATGGCTTTCCTCCTTTTGGGACTGAAAACACTTTGGAAAAGGCTTAACAACACTTTTCCACCCTTATAAACAATTCATATGATTGTTCACTGTAGATCCCGATCTGGCGATCCAACGGCTCAGAACAAATCACAAAATCGGTGATCGCTAAGCAAAAGTTCCCAACTATCAGCATTAACCTTAAAGGTCGATGCAATATCGCTGATCGCTATTGCGATTCGCAATGGCAGCTTACAATATATAGATATCCCGCTCCGATATGCCGATGCGATAAAATCGGTGATCACAAGTCGCAAAGGTTGGGGCCACTCCACTTAAGCGATGTGATAACACACCAAACTGATAGCAATAAAACTCTAGCCTATAACCACTTGAGATTCGAATATCTGTTTGAGTGTGTTTGAGTTGATACTTAGTGTATTTTGGGCTTTTCTACCTGTGGAACTAGAATGAAGCAATGTGCTGCCGATTGATCCTTTAATGCAACAATCTCATTAACAAATATGAAACAAACAGACCAACATTGATATTGTATGGATTTAAAATAAAAACCAAGAACTTGAGGACTCCACGATCCGATTAAAGGATGTTGCACAAAATACTGATTTTATTGATAAGTCCAACACAGGGTCTCGGCCTTGGCTAGATTACACAAGGAAAAAGACCTCTGTCTTCCAAAAAATACTATCGACACACTCTCTGGGAACTCACTCCACTCCAAGCCTCTCTCTCCTCTCTCACTTATTACGTTGTTTCCTCTTTTATCACTCAAATAATTCCTCTAACAATATCTAACAGCAATCTTCTATTATTAAGAGATCTAACAACAATCTTCTATTTCCTAGCTCTCCTTCACACCTATGCTAACAAATATATCTCTAAATCTAAAATAAGATAGTCTCTAACTTATTACAATAATGAATTATAACAAATTGTTGAGAGATCCAACCCTCTCAGTAAAACCAATTTTAACCCATCAATCAATGAATTTCAACCTATTTAGGCACAACATGTGAACAAGTTTCCACATTGTCGGCTAAGTCCCAATGCTCCTGCATCAGACTTACGGGGAAGAAAAGACTTGTCCTTCAAACTTTCAGGACTTACTCCATACTTCTGTAGTTCTGTCGCTGTCAACCAACTGGAATCTTCCACTGGCCGCTCCTTCCACTTGAATAGATACTGGAAATATGTCTAGCCTCTAGTTTTCTTGGATACTCTTTGATCTAAGATAGCTTCAAATTCTTTCTTGACTACTTTTGGTACCTGTTCCTCCTAGTTCACGGTTTGAAATTCATCACCTGTATCTTCTTTCTACAACTTTGTCTCTGCCTCTCTGAATGGATATAAGTCTACAACATTAAAAATGGGGGATATTCCAATCCCTTTTGGCAACTCAATATCATATGCATTGGCTGAAAATTTCCTTATAATTTTACAGGGTCCTATCTTTTTCATTTTCAGCTTGTTGTAAGTTTTTGTAGGAAATCTCTCTTTCCTTAAATGCACCATCACTAAGTCTTCCACTTGGAACTCTTTCTCTCTTCTTTTCAGGTCTGCTCTCTGCTTGTATTTGTTGTTGTTCTCCTGCAATTTTCCTTTGAATTCTTCCTGTAATCTCTACATCTGTTCTGCAAAATCTTCAACACTTGCACTCCTGACTTCCTATTTTCCCAAATCTCTAAGCTCATACACTCCTCTCGGATGCATTCCAAAGACAATCTGAAATGGACTCATTCCAGTGCTCTGGTTTGGTGTATCATTGTATGTGAACTCAGCTTGAGCTAATTCCAAATCCCACTATTTTGGATTCTGATATACTAAATTGCTCAATATATTCCCCAAGCTTCGGTTCACTACTTCAGTTTGTCCATCTATCTGAGGATGGTATGCTTAACTAAAACTGAGGTTAGTTCCCAGTTTCTTCCAAAGTGTCCTCCAGAAATTCCCCACAAACTTGGTATCTCGATCGAATACAATACTTACAGGTAAACCATACAATCTTACAATCTCTGAAAAGAATAAATTAGCTATGTGTGTTGCATCACTAGTTTTCCTAGAAGCAATAAAATGCACCATTTTAGAAAACCTATCTATTACAACATAAATAGAATCATTTCCTCTCTGAGTTTTTGGCAATCCCATAACAAAGTCCATGCTAACTGCATGCCATGGTCGATCTGGTATGGGAAATGGCTGATACAGTCCTGTATTTTGACTCCTTCCTTAGGCATGTTGACATATCCTACATTTCTCAACAAAATTTTTAACATCAGTTTGCATTTTGGGCCAGTAATAAAAAGCATTCACCTGAGCGAAGGTTTTATCTTGTCAAAAATGACCAGATAACCCTCCACTATGTTTCTTCTTGATTATTTTCTCCCTCATGGAACATTTGGGGATACATAACTTATTGCTTTTGAATAGTATGCCTCATTGAATGAGGTAGTCCATCCACTGCCTTCTGTTATGGCTCATTGGATTCTAAGTTGTTGTGTAGATATCTCTAAAATCTTCGTCATCCTTGTACATTTCTATCATTTCCTCAAATCCTATAACACCCACTTTAAACTCTTGCAAAAGAAAACTTACCCTACTCAATGCATCTGCTACCTTATTAGACTTACCACTCTTACGCTTTATTACAAAAGTAAAACTTTGCATAAATTCTACCCATTTAGCATGCTTTTGATTTAGCTTTGGCTAGTTACTAATAGACTGTAAAGTGTGATTGTCTGAATATAAGATGAATTCCTTAGGCAGTAAGTAATGCCTCCACTTTTTCAATGCCTACATAATAGCATAAAACTCCTTGTCATAAGAAGAATATTTCTTCTTCACATCATTCATTTTCTCGCTGAAATATGTTATTGGCCTTTACTCCTGCCTTAGAACTATGCCAACTGCTACCCCACTTGCATCTATTTCTACTTGAAAGACTTTCTCAAAATTAGGCAATGCTATCTTCTGTTATCTTCTTCTTAGGAAAATAAAGTTTCTATCTATTGCTTCTATCCATTGAAATGGTTGATTGACCTCCTTGATCATCTCAAGGATTGGTGCACAAACTTGACTAAAACCTCTTATAAACTTTCTGTAAAAACTAGCAAGTCCATGGCAGCTTCTTACCTCAAATATGCTTCTGGGAGTAGGTCAGTTCAAATTGCTTGTACCTTCTCCAGATCCATCTTCAAGCCCTTTGGAAACTACAAATCCCAAGTACACTACTCCTCCTTCATGAAACTACACTTCTTCAAAATGATTAGTAGTTTCTCCTTTTGTAGAGTTATCAAGACCAACTTAATATGTTCTAAATGCTTCTCTTTACTTTTTCTAAAAACTAGAGTATCATCAAGGTAAACAAGGACACATTTATCTGCATACTCCTTCAATACTTCATTCATTAGTCTCAGGAACGTGCTAGGTGCATTAGTGAGACCAAAAGGCATCACTAACCACTCATATAGTACACTATTTGTTTTGAAGGCAGTTTTCCATTCACCACCTTCCCAAATCCTTATCTGATGATATACACTTTTCAAATCTATCTTAGTAAAGTATCTAGATCCACTTAAACAGTCCATTAAATCATCCATTATGGGCAATGGAAATCTGTACCTGCCTGTTATCTTGTTGATAGCTTTGGAATCTGTGCACATGCGCCATTCTCCTCCCTTCTTCAGACTAAGTATTGTTGGCACAACACATGGGCTCAGACTCTCTCTGATCAATCCCTTGTCCATTAGTTCCTGTACTTGCCTTCCAACTTCATCATTTTCCTAAGGAGTTAGTCTATATGCAGCTTTATTGGGTAGACTTGCCCCTAGTATTAAGTTGATATGGTGGCTGACACTTTTAATTGGTGGTAATAGTATATGAAATACGTTCATGAGCATTATGTCACATAGGATTATTTCTTTGTATGTATCGATCTACATTTCAACATAACATTGCTCTATCACAATGACTTGATGGCCCTTATATAACCAAGATACTCTTTAGGGTGCAAGATGTGTTGTTCTTGCAAACCCAAGCTTATCCACCATCCCTGTGGACACAATATTTTCAGTACTCCCACTGTCAATTATGACCTTATAACACTTACCCTTTGATTTACATGTGGTTCTGAACAATTTCTTTCTTTGTGCAGGTTCTCCAGCCTCCTTTTCTACTCTAAGCAAAGTTCTTCTAAATAACAGTGATTCACCTTCTTCAGGGGGTTATTCTTTCTCCACAAGTCGAGGTGGTTCTGGCTTTTCCTCGACCACATTTGCACCCCTCAGGCTTGTTGATTTGTTATGAGGACAGTCCCATGACATGTGTCCCCACTCTCCACAGTTATAACACCTAACATCCCATCCTCGCCCTCTTCCTATGGGCATGAATCTTCCACTCCTAGATTCACCCCTCTGTGGTGGTTTTCCACTTGAGCTTCCTGCTTCATGTTGATGTTGTTTTCTTCTAAATCTGGCAGCGCCTCTTCCTCTCACTGAGCTCTATCCTCTGTTCCTTTGACTCTGTTTCCTCAATATTTTCTCCTCCACCTTCAGACTTGTTTGATAGGCATCCTCAACAGTTTTCAGAATTAACAATCTAATCTCATCTTGTATCTCATACCTTAACCCATTGATATATCTAGCTATCTTTTCCACATCATCTTCTACATTCCCTTCTCTAATACTTAATCTATAGAATTCTTTTGTATACTCCTTAATAGACATTCCTTTCTGTTTCAAATTTTGCAATTGCCTAAAAAGATTCAAATGATAGTCTTTAGGAAAAAACTTGGCTTTCAGTTTACTTACCATTTTGTCCCACTACTTGATTTTAGATTTTCCTTTCCTCATTCTTGATGTTTGTACCTCGTCCCACTAGATGGCTGCATGACCCTTCAATTTGGTGACTGCAAAATTCATCATCTTATTCTCCTCAACCTCTTCATAGTCAAAGTATTGATCTATGGATCTAATCCAATCCATAGTTCCTCTGCGTTTAGACACCCTTCATACATAGGGATCTCCATCTTGGGTTTGCTCCCTACTTTCAGCAGCATCTTGAGGACTTTGGCAGTTTCATTGTCTTCCTCTATTTCACCCACATATGCAACAGATTCTTCTGAAGAGCTCTCAGCTCCATCATCAGGTGCTCTTCTTTGGGTTGTCTCCATTGTCTCCATTTGTGCATGCAAACTCTGCACCTCTTCCAATAGAATTTCATTTGGTTCTAGTCTTCCTCAACCAATTCCTCTCCTTGGTGGCATCTTCCCTACAAACACCTCTTGCTTCTGCTCTGATACCAAAAATGGTGCAGCAGAAACAATGGTTTAATAAAACCCACAATGGATCTTTAACCCACAATCACCCTTCCTCTCTTTCAAGACCCAAATCCTTTGAAAACAATGGCTTCCCCCTTTCGAGACTGAAAACACTTTGGAAAAGGCTTAACAACACTTTTCCACACTTACAAAAAATTTATATGATTGTTCACCGCAGATCTCGATCTGACGATCCAACGGCTTAGAACAAATCACAAAATCGACGATCGGTAGGCAAAAGTTCCCGACTATCGACGCTAACCTTCAAGACTGATGCGATATCACTGATCACTATTGTAATTCACATTGGCAGCTTACAATATATAGATATCCCGCTTCGATATGCCGATGTGATACAAATCAGTGATCACAAGTCGCAATGGTTGGGGCCGCTCCACTTAAGCGATGCAATAAAACGCTAGATCCGATAGCAATAAAACTCTAGCCTATAACCACTTGAGGTCCAGAATCTCTGTTTAAGTGTGTTTGAGCCGATACTTAGTGTATTTTGGGCTTTTCTGCCTATGAAAGCAGAATGAAGCAATGCCCTGCCGATTGATCCTTTAATGCAACAATATCATTAGCAAATATGATACAAATAGGCTAGCATTGATATTTTATGGATTTAAAAGAAAAGCCAAGCACTTGAGGCCTCCACAGGTTGATTAAAGAATGTTGCACGAAATACTAATTTTATTCATAATTCCAACACAGGGTCTCGACCTTGGCCAGATTACACAGGGAAAAAGACCTTTGTCTTCCACAAAATACAATCCACACACTCTCTGGGCACTCGCTCCACTCCAAGCCTCCCTCTCCTCTCTTGCTTATTACGTTGTTTCCTCTTTTATCATTCAAATAATTCCTCTAACAATATATAACAACAGTCTTCTATTCTTAAGAGATCTAGTAGCAATCTTCTATTTCTTATCTCGCCTTCACACCTATGCTAACAACTCTATCTCTAAATCTAAAATAAGATAGTCTCTAACTTATTACAATAATTAATTATAACAAATTGTTGAGAGATCCAACCCTCTCAGTAAAAAATAGTTTTGACCCATCAGTCAATGGATTTCAACCTGTTTAGCCACAACATGTGAACAAGTTTTCGCATTGCTGGCTAATTCCCAATGCTCCTACGTCATCTTGGACGAGTTTAAATTTTTAAATGTTAGCTCAATTAACAATAAAAGGTTAAATTAATAAAAACAATAAAATTCAATTTGTTATATTTTGATTTTGTTATTAACCTCTAAATAAATTTTGTTACGATACCATGGGCTAATAACATGGCCTATCAGTACAACATGCCCGAAAAGATAACTTATTTCATAATCAAAATATTTTATAACAATATGACAAGATTCTTAACCATGGATATTCACACCCAACTTTATCATTAATATTATTAACTTGTAAATAAGATTTGTTACAATACCATGGCTTATCAATACCACATGCCCAAAAAACATAAATTTTTTTCACAATCAAAATATTTTATAATAATATGAAAGGATTCTTAACTAGGCATATTCACCTCATCCTTGCCATTGAACTTCTCAATAAGTCTTTTTACAATACCAAGGGCCAATACCATGGATTATCAATACCACATGCCCAAAAATGATAACTTACTTCACAATCAAAATATTTTATAACAATCTGGCAAGATTCTTAACCATGGATATTCATCCTCACTTTACCATGGATATTATTAACGTGTAAATAGGCTTGGTTACAATACCATGGTCCAATACCATGGCTTATCATTGCAACATGCCAAAAAACCATAAGTTATTTCACAATCAAAATGTTTTATTTTCATTTAATTTTATAACATTTTTTTTATTAAATCTAAAGAGAAAAAAATTATAATTACTTTTGAGATATATCTAAACCTTCCATCCTCACAACTACTAAAAATATTCCCATAGAAATTAAACCAAGGCTTTAATAAAATTAAAAATGAGAATATTTTTTTTACATATAAAGATGTGAAATTTATGTAATATAAATAATATTATTTATAACCAACATAGCTCCATCTTAACTAAGGATCCAAGCGAGGAGAGTAAACAAAGTGGGCAAAGTGACTAACAATAATCGAGGGAAGATAGTAGATGATTATTTTAAGTCTTTCATTATTGTATTTCTTTTACTTGATTGATACAAAATATAGGTTTAATATATTAAAAAAAAATGAGTTTTTCTAATTTATATACTTTCTTAAACATAATACAGTGGGATCAAATTTAAGAGAGAGAGGGATGGGGGAAGAGAGAGGGAGGGAGGTGAGAGAGAAAGGGAGGTGGGAGAGAGGAGAGGAGAGAGAGAAGGAGAGAGGGAGAGAGAGAGGGAGGGAGGTGGAGAGAGATAGAGAGGGAGGGAGGTGGAGAATGATAGAGAGAGGTGGATCTGGATAAGAAGAGAGGGAGAAAAAACAAAGACATAGAGAGATAGAGGTAGAGAGAGAGTGAGTGTGATGTCCCCAATTAAATTAATTTTTCTAAGATGAATTTCTATTTTTTGTAATTGGGTGTTAGGGAAATATTTTTGCATGTAAAATTAGGAAAAGTGGATGGAGGGAGTCCCTACTTATTGTCTAGAGAGATGCAGGCCACAAACATTAGGGAAAAGGAAAGATTAAATTGCTAGAGGAATATGGAGCCCACATGAAGTGCGCACTTGGGGAAGAAGGAATTCAAAATTCCTTGAGGCAAGTCGAATTGGCAGAGGGAACCATAAGGAATGCATGGCCAACAATTATAAAAGGAAGGAATGAGGGAGCAATCAGCATCTTTTGTCTATTTGAAAATCAAATTTGCCTTAGCTGTCCAGCTGAGCCAATATTGTGTTGTTTAGCACATGAGTGTCTTCGAGTAGAGATCTCAACCCTTACTTAGGTGGACTTTAAGTGCCAGCCCTAGGAGGGAGTTCTACTTCGTTCCAAGTCATACCAACATCACTGTGTCAAGTTACAATATCAGTATGTCGAGTTACAACAGTAGGGGAAGTATCAGCAAGGATGTCGAGTTACAACCACAGGGAAAGGAGAAACAAAAGGGTCAAGTTACAATAGCAGGAAAGTAGCAGCAGGAGGGTTGAGTTGTTGCAATAGTAAAATAGTAGCAAGGAGGCTGAGTTTCAACAACAGGGTGAGTGGCAGCAATGTAGAGTACAAAGAGTAAGAACAACACAAAGTAGGGAGAGTAACAACAGCACAAGGACTGCGCAGTCATGGGAGTGAGATTTGTTGGGGCAACATTATCCCAGGGATTTTGGCACTACGGAGATGGGAGATCATTTGGAGGGCCATTTGAGAAATATTGTTGGAGTTGAGAATGCAGAGATTGATAGGATCATTCACAACAACAAAGTTCATATTTGGAGGAGGGTCAAGCTGTCAAGGGTCAATTTTTGAAGGTTGAAACCAACGGAAACCCTTTGTCGTTTTTTATGGTTTTTGGGCAAGGATCAGAATCCTAAATTTCTAGAATTTGTTGGACACTCTAAAGTGGGCAAATGAGGGGGAAAATTTAGGGAGCATTACAGTTTTGGAGCAACAATGCATTTTTTTGGAGGGGTTGGTTATTGAATTTATTGCACTTTCTTGTACTCATCACCTAGTGCTTATAGCTTGCTATGCAAATCTTGTCTAGTTTTGGGATTTGCACAAATTTTTGGTTCATGTGTATTTGAACCTAAAAATTTATGTGGTATTGTGTTTGCATGTCTTCGTTATCATTCTAAAATTTCCATTAGGAACATTACAGTGGTATTAGAGCATGATTTTAGCTAGTTTTGGGGTTGCCAACAAGATCATGGAAGACTTAAGGTGTATGCACTATGATGGGTGAACCATAGACAACCATAGGCAAACTCATCGCTTGAGGGAGAGTGAGTAGAATTGAGGGAAAAATGGCCCTCACCCACTTTGATGGCTCAATTAGGAGTTCTTTCAGAAAATGGGTACAAGAACTGGACACATATTTCCGGCTAAACCCCGAGAGGGAGGCAGTTGCTATTTGACATGCCACTTTGTACTTGGATGGAGATTCTATGGAGTGGTGGTATCGAGGGTTGATCCCTTTGGGTCATGTATGTATCACATCCTACATAAAGCTCACATAGAGGCTCATGGAGAGATTTGACTGAAAGGACACCAGACCCCCTCAAAGGGAGTTGATAGGATGATGATAGTTAGAGGATGAGACAAGGAGGCATTTCTGCTAGTGGAGACCAGGATTTAGATGTCAGAAGCTCGAGGAGGAGGTTAAGTAAGAGGACATGCAAGATGGTGAGGGGCACATCTACATACCCGGTGTGGCGCAGGAGTCACCATTGTTGGAGGCCTCTTTGGTAGCTCTATTTGACACCTTGGTAGAGGGAGTAGAGCATACACTCGGAAGGCCATCTATTGATAAGATTCCAACAGTTGATGAGGTACCCAATGTTTTGACATAGTTTCTAGATGACAACCGCCCACAACAAGTTGATGAGGTGCATGGAGGCATACTTGTCATTGAGGAGGTACCATAAGAGATAGAGGGGTCCAGAGTGGTGACCAAATTTACAGAGGATAGCCACCCTCCATAGTTTCATCAGTTCTGGTCTAGCCTTATAGCATTGAGAAAGAAGGCCACGACAATGCGAGAGGCCATTCTATAGAAAAACGAGGATTTGGAGGGCATGAGAGAGGTTTGTACTGAGTCAACAACCAAACTGACTCATGTTGGGCAACAGTTGGGTTCCCCAATGGTTCAGTTGGAGTGCACATTGGAGAGATGGGGAAACCCTAATCAGACATTACAGGCTAGTAGCACTATCAAGTTACCACTACACATTAGAGAGGGAGTGGCAGAATCACCTCGACATATTTTATGTGTTGACCAGGATGATGCGATGAGGTGACATGAGTTTCACAGGGTGCATCCCTAGTAGGATGGAGCATTACTTCTATGTATGAGAGTTTATGCTCTCGGCCCTTCCCTTGGGTTTAGATGGTGAGAGATATTGAGTTGGTATCTCGTGGAGATGGTTAGGAGGTTAAATGCATCCATGGCCACAACTCAACAGAGGTTGTGGATTAGCAGAGGGGCTTGAGGGCTCATGAGTTGTCATGGCATGTTGGGTTGACATGGGATCATAGAATGGTTAGACTACTCTCACAAGAGTTGGTAGTAGGAGGTGGCATCATTAGGCCACTAGACAGGGAATCATATGGAGACAATTATTTCTCATTAATGTATTGGGAACTAGATGTACTGAGGTTTGACATGGTAGTGTTATTCCTAATTGCATGTGAGGAGTTGAGACACATAGGTGTACCTAGGAAAATGCGGAGGTGTAGATCACATCGTGGTAGGTGTACTAGGAGAGTGGTGGATGCATGGGCACATATGGGATGCCCTTTTGGTACATGGTGGCATGGTATTCATCATTTATGTCCAGTGGTGCATGGAGTTGTGCCACAGAGTTCAGGTTTATGCACCAGAGTGAAGGGGTGTGTATTTGTGTGCAGCAGAGCATGATGATGCATAACAGGTTCTTGTAGTGTTTCTGTCGTAGAGATGTCCTGACATGGGCATCAGGAATCCATTGGGTTTGGCACACTCAAATTTGGAGAGTGAGTTGATCATAGGGACAATTGTGATCTTTCATTTATCACTCACCAACATTTCACAATGATGCTCGTAACTTTAATATCACCCCTTGATGTTCTCATTGCAAGCAACAAAACCTAGGAGGTTCATTTGAGACAGTTAGACAAGACATATTGCATCAATAGAGATGCTTTCCAGCTATGGCATATGGTCAAGGCACGGGTTGGTGGATATAGGCTTGGAGATAGTCCAATCTTATGTAGAGGTAACACTTGCGCCACCCTTGATCCTACACTCAGGGAGAGGCATGACACCCTTTAGATGAGACTTTTTGAGGTGTCTCAGGAGAATCTACAATAGCTTTTGGACCTTCGATGCAGGCAGATGTTTAGACTCCAAGCAGTATTGGGGAGTACTTTCAGGAGGCAGGATGATAGATCCCACTGCATGGTATGGCCAATGTAGGGTAGTTTTGTATGCACTAGATTGGTTCATGATTTATGGAGTCCATATATCAGTTGCATGCAAGGGCTTGAGACGTGGTATGGGTTGGCACCAACATCTGTCAGGACTATGCTACAACCATTCTGGATATGGGATTTATGGATTTGGTTGGTTTATTGGACACTTTGTTTCATGATGAGCAGGGGCATGATAGAGGATGAATAAAATCCCACTTGGTTTGACATGGGGGGGGAATTGAAGCCTTTGTCACATGGGAAGGCTGGTTTTCCTTGTTGCTACTACCAATTAGAGTGATTGTTGGATGGGTAAGTCATGACATCGTGGGGATGCCTGGGCCAAATGCATTGGGACTCCAAATAAAAATTTCCACCAGGTCCTAGGAGAGGATATCACTTGCATGTGATTGGAAAACCATTATGATCGGAGTGACGAAACGAAAATATGCTGACACCCTTTCTGGACTAGCTTGGGATTCTAGCATAACAGTTCAGCTACTCATAGACGTGAGTTGGTTTCTACATGGGAAGGTCATATCGATATTCCATTTTGTTTTAGTGATTCATTGATGGTGTGGGGAACTTCACCAGTGTGGCAGGGTGATGAGAAAGAGGAAATGAGGAGAAGCTCAAGATATGAGGGTTCAATCCCACTAGGATTGGATTGCATCTTCAGGAGTCCTCTCCTGCAATGCACGAGAGGGACTATTTGGTAGAGAATTTACACGAGGAAATGATCAGGATTTTATACTAACATGATTATCTACTTAGTGGCACTATGCAGAGGGCGTTGGATGCCTATGCTAAGCTAGACATCGAGTGGAGCAAGGGATGTCCCACGCTGATCAGGATGTCCTAGGACCCTAGCATGATGGGGCAGAGATCAAGGATTGTTGGGTGGTACATTTGGTACCTTGGTATTATGTACGAAGACTATTAGGTTCAACTGATTAAGTGGGTACTTGTTTAGGCATTTCTTGAGGACAAGTAAGTTTTGGTTGGGAGGATTGTCATGTCCCCAATTAAATTAATTTTGCTAAGATGAATTTCTATTTTTGTAATTGGGTGTTGGGAAATATTTTGGCATGTCCACTTAGGAAAAGTGGAAGGAGGGAGTCCCAACTTAATTTTTGGAGAGATGGAGGCCACCAACTTTAGGGAAAAGGAAATACTAAATTGCTAGTGGAATATGGGGCCCACATAAAGTATGCACTTGGAGAAGAAGGAATTTGAAATTCCTTGAGGGAAATTCAATTGGTGGAGGGACCCACAACGAATGCATGGCAAAAAATTATAAAAGGAAGGAATGAGGGAGCAATGGGAATCTTTTGTCTATTGAAAATCTAATTTTCCTCTGTTCAGCTAAGCGAATATTGTGTTGTTTAGCATACGAGTGTCTCTGAGCATTTATCTCAACCCTTTCTTCGGTGGACTTCGAGTGCCAGCCCTAGGAGGGAGTTCTACTTCGTTTCAAGTCGTACTAGTAGTAATGAGTCGAGTTACAACAATAGTAAGTCAAATTACAACAGGAGGGGAAGTAATAGTAATAAGGCCAAGTTACAACCACATGGAAAGGAGCAGTAAGAGGGCCAAGTTACAGCATCAAGAAAGTAGTAGTAGGAGGGTTGAGTGGTTGCAGAAGGGAAAAAGTAGTAAGGAGGTTGAGTTCTGACAGCAGAGCGAGTGGAAGCAATGTAGAGGAGGGAGAGTAACAACAACGCAAAGGAGGGAGATTAACTGCAACGTAGGGACTCCATAGTCATTAGAGTGAGATTTGTTGGGGCAACATTATCGTGGGGATTTTGGAGATGGGGAGATTGGAGATAATTTGGAGGGCCATTTGAGGATGATTGCTAGAGTTGGGAGTGTAAATATTGATAGGATCGGTCACAACAACATAATTCTATCTGGAGGAGGGCCACACCATGAAGGGTCAATTTTTGAAGGTTGGAACCAAGGGAAACCCTTTCTCAGTTTTTTGGTGTTTTTGGCAAGGATCACATTCCCAAATTCCTAGAATTTTCTAGGCACTCTAGAGTGGGAAAATCATGGGGCAAAGTTAGGGAGCACTATAGTTTAAGAGCAACAACACAACTTTTTGGAGGGGTTGGTTATTGTAGCCATTTGGGCTTTCTTTTACTCATCACCTTGTGCTTATAGCTTTCCTTGTGAAATCCTAGTGCAATTTATCCAACTCCTTGTACCACACGTTGATATTATTAATAAAAACTTGGCCAATTTTTGGATTTGCAAAAATTTCTTGTTCATTTATGTTTGTTTCTGAAACTTTTTGTGTTATTTTATTTGCATGTCTTTGTTATCATTGTAAAATTTCCATTAAGAACATTAAATTAAGGCCGAGAGAAGAGGAGGGAAGAGAGAGAAGATTAGAGGAGAGAGATAGGGAGGGAAGGGGAAGAGAGAGAGAGACACACACACATATGGAGGGGAGAGAGAGAATGAGAGAGGGAGGAGAGAGAGAGAAAGAGAGTGATTGGGGTTGGGAGATAGGAAGGTGGGAGAGGGATAGAGTGGAAGGAAGAGAAAGAGGGCTCAAGAGAGAAGGAGAGAGAGAGAGGGAAAGAGAGATGGAGTTGAAGGAGAGAGAGGGGGGCAAGAATAAAGACATAGTGGGAGAAAGGTAGAGAGAGAAAGAGGGAGTGAGAAGGGAGATATGGAGAGAGACGGTGAGGGAGAGAGGAGAGAAAGAGGGAAGGGGGAGAGAGAGAGAGAGAGAGAGAGAGAGAGGAAGAGGGATGGAGAGAGAGCTAGATAGATAGATACAGAGAGAGTGTATATGCTTTGGGAGCGAGATAGAGAGCTGTAATAATAAATAGACACAAAGATACAACTATAGGTATTACATAGTATTATATAACCAACCTACATCCATCTTAACCTCGAATCTATCAAGGGTTGAGAGGGATCAAATCTCTCAAGTTGCAAACTTTTCCTCACATTTTGCACTCAAGAAAGAGGTTTGTACCTTGCGAGACTTGATCCCTCCCATCGCTTGATAGATAGAGAGTTAAGATGGATCTACAATGGTATCATAAACATGTGTGGAGAGTTCATGATGTTAATGGAGTTACTATGTTAGAAGTTTTATATATCATGGGATTGTCGAGCTAGATGATGAATGGATTGGTGGATAACTAGGCACAAATTTTGTGGTTAAGCATAATATTAAGGGTTAATGGGTCAATGATGTTAATTTATTATGAACCACGGTTAAAATAGATTATACCATCCATATGTTTAGCAATAAGAAATGATGCTCTATTATGAGTTACTAATACTAATGAGTTAAGGTATTAGAGGATTGGGTGGTTAATATGCTAGATTATGTGTTAGGGGTAGGTGGCTAGTTGTTATAGGGGACCATTTTTGGATAACAATAAACATTTGATAACATAAGTCAATATTTTTTACGGGGTTATGATGAGTGGGTTACTAGGTGAACCAAGTTCAATGATCAATAAAATGACTATGACTAACAGATTACTAGATAAAAAGGAAGGTCATTAATGAGTGAATAGGTTAGGGATTTAGGAGTCAATGTCATTAATATGGTGAATGAGGGTGAATATGGCCTATATAGATAATATGCATAGGGAATATATTTTCTAATGTCATAGTGATTGAGGGTGATGGTATATTTGTGGATTAGTGTGCTTGGATTCATAATATTTGTTGTTTGGATATTTTGCAAAAAATAATTAAAATTATAGATAATTCCTATCTAGTTAGTTTGATATAAGAGGAACATAAATAATAGAATTAAAGGATAAAACCTAATCTAGCTTTTTTTATCCTCGAGCAAGTAGTTGGGGCATCCTATTTCTAATTTTGAAGGAGAAAGGTAGAAAAAGAATTGGAAATACTATTTAGGATTAGAATCTTGAAAATTGATAAAGAGGATGAGGAACTAAGTGGAGATATCACCTCTCAATTCTCTTGTGTAAATGATAAATAATTCAATATATTATTTTCTATAAATGATTTGGAATATTAGCTCAAAAAAAAATGCATTTGTATGGACAAGTAGAAAAGAGAAGGATATCATTGTATTCACTAAAAGAAAAATCAACACAATAAATAGAATTGTATAACATACCCTTATAAATATCCTCAAAAGTGGACTTTGTTGGTGTAAATGTGTATTGATGGAATTATTATGATAATTTACTTACCACATTGTGAGAACATATAAATAATAAACCCTTCATTCATGCATTCAATGATGATGTTTTTCATTACGCTAACCAATTTAAGTTAAGATTTAATCATTAAAAAAAAAGTATAGATAAACATTTCTAAAAAATTAAATAGAAACTTGAAATCTTTTGATTATATTCCTAAACAAATTCTCCTTTATGTTGGACCCAACATAGATTCAAATATTATCCTACAAATAAAATTCAAAGAATGATAATGTACCTCATAACACATTTTCATGATTATATATGTGAAACATAATTAGAACCATTCCACACAATAGCAGGAACATTCAACCCACATCCTCACATTAATTATTCCACCTTAATAGTCACATAGCATATCCCATATGTAGGGATTGTTTTCTCTTAAATAAGATACCTCGAAGGTTTTATTGTTAAGAATCATAATCCCTTGCATAAATAGTTTACACTTTCAATAAAGGAATTATTGAAGGCTCACTAAGCTTATAGCATCATTTGGAATGATTCTTTAAAATATGGAGCTCTCACCTTGTTGTTCTCATATGCATGGATACTTGGATATCAAAATACTAAAGCCACGTACCAATGTGCTTAAATACAAAATATGGTATAGTTCATCATTATATAAAAACAATTTAAATACTTCAAAAAATGACTTGAATCCATCCATTATAGTCGCCCCATAAACTATGCAATGCATTCTCATATTTAAAGGGGCCTAAGGAGGTGGGGGCATATGGGTGGATGGGTGGGGAATTGGATCTGTTATACCTTAAAATAATATAATTGAAATATAATGGGATAAAAATAAATCCGTAAATGAAAACATCTACCATAAACTCTTTAGAACCTCCATAAGCTATTCCAAACACTCATTTATGCAATATTGGTAATTTGAGTAAGCCTGATTTAGAGAATCATCGTTATTATTAAGAATCATATAAAATCCATAAAATGCATATAAAACTCAGGAAAAATGGCTATGTTAAATATAAGTTAACATCCCTTAAATGATTCGGTGTATGCGATTCTTCTTACCATATCCAAATTTACGTTTATATAACGGATATTAAAAAAATCACCTACCTCCAACATATGTGAATCATTAAATGGTTTTCTTGCCCAGATTTCAAGAATTTTGCACTACTAAATCTACCAGAGATATTGTCTTGCTCAAATTTCAAGGAATTTGCATTACTAAATTTATAAGAGTTATTGTATTTCAAAGAATTAATTGGTTAGGAAGGTTTACTCGGTCTTACATATATTGTGATTTAATGTTTTGTTAAGTTATTCTTAAATTTTAAGTTGTTGGTTCCATTCTTATTTGTTTATTCATCTTAAAATCAATTTTAATAACTTACGGAAGTAAACTACAAATTATAGTTATAAAACTTTGAAAATCAATTAAAATGAAAAGATAATTTCATAAGAAATTCATTTCGTATTTTTAATCTTTAAAAAAAAAATACTTATTGAAAATTCATGAGATGATAGGGAAATATTTCCCTACATGGTTTTATTTTCCAACAATTTTGTAGTAAAAAATTATAAAACTTTGCTATATATATTTTGCACACGATTTAATCAAACACCTAAAAACCTCTATTTTTCTTTAAAGTCTCTCTTTACCCCAGCTCTTCCGTCCCCATGCAAATTTACAGGAACGAAATTTGGTGAATGGGTGAGAGGAAAGAGACTTTCATCCACCCTTATTTGGTGAATGGGCAAGAGAAAAGAGTCTTTCCTCCACCCTTACTTGGTGAATGGACAAGAGGAATAAGTCTTTCCAAATTTACATGAACTAAATTTGGTGAATGGGTGAGAGGAAAGAGACTTTCATCCATCCTTATTTGGTGAATGGGCAAGAGAAGGAGTCTTTCCTCCACCCTTACTTGGTGAATAGGCCAAAGGAATAAGTCTTTCCTCCCCTTTGTTAGTTCCCCAAATGCATTAGGTAGTTGATGAAAATAAGATTGAAGCACCTTTATCATAGGATTGCTAGATTCCCAAATTTAGGTTTCACTTTTCATTTAACTACGACCTTAGTAGCACAAACACAAACAAATGAAAATAAGACAATAAAATAAAGGTCTATGGATAACGTAAGGCATCATCACATTGAATAGGTCATTCCAAGTTAGATCCCTTTACCTTTCCCCTTTGTTGACTCATATCCCCCATTTATTTCCTCCCCACCAATCAACCTGAAACCTTTTATTAAATACGGAAAAACACATAGTAAACCAAAAGCATAATTACAATGTAACCAAAATCAAGACTTTTATAAGAAATTTAACGTTTCAATACATGCTTATTATAATTAACAAAGGGAATATATATATATATCTATATATATATGCCTTTTAAAATAATCAATCTTGTATTAAACAAAGTTTTTCGTTAGAAGATCATATGAGATTTTTTGAAACCAACAAGTGCGGTTTCACATGAAGGGGCAGCCATGGCAAAAGCTTAAATAGAGAGAAATTAGGAGACATAATTCAGTAATAGCTATATTTTGAACCAATGTTCTTTAAATTACTAATATTAATTTATAATATTTAAAAACAATATTATTAAGTAGAGCTTATTAAATGGCTAATTTTTTTGAAACAAAATAAATATTTAAATTAATTTATTTAAAACCAATATTCTAATTCTTGAGAAATAATATTTAAAATAAGATATTAGTTTATTAATTTATTAAAATATTAATATGTAAATCGATATTAAATAAATCTATGTATTTTTAAAATAATAATTACACTAATAATTATATAATCAATTTAAAAAAAAGATTTAATATTAATAACATAAAATATTAATTTACAATAAGTTGAAAAATTGTAATGCAATGTAACACCTCAAGAATATTGAATATTTGAGAAGTCATTTGGTACATTCATGCTCATGAAATATGAGAAATCTCCAATATTTAGATTTATGGCTTTTAATTTTGCAGTAGTCTATAACGCGACTTTTTGAAAGCCTTTCCGGCGGATTTTTCCGGTCAAAATCCGGCAGCAATTCATTGGAATCCCAAGTTTAATAGCTAATTCCTGCACAATCAATGGCTCCCAGGGGTTTTCCAGG